>JAEIFT010000122.1:502500-701935 GCA_018904225.1 Lordiphosa mommai | reverse complement strand
ATTGCTGGAAAATTGTTTGCCATGTGTTTTACGACAGATTTGGAATTGATTGTTCGAAATAATCAGTTTAATATAGCTACAAGAAAAACGAGAGCGTAAGTTGGAAGTCGGCCGTTACTCAGTAAAAGTTTATTTAAGAGTTTATTATTAAATGACAAAATGCCTGCGTAGTTATTGAATTTGATTAGAACTCGATGATAGTTCATCTGATCGTGAAACTATTATTCAACTGATTGGCAAATGATGTAAGGCAAATCGATAATTAATGATGATTATAATATATGTCAAGAAGGTCTAGATAATCTATCTTCAAAATTCTGGGAATTATGAGGTTTTTTCCAAATTGCGGGGTGGCAACTCTATCATCATTTCATCAGATCGGGAAATGATGTACGGCGGATCGATGAGTAATAATGATCATAAAATATGTCTTAAAGTTTCGAACAATCTGTCTTCAAAACTTTGAGAGATATGAGGTCTTTCCCAAATTGCGGAGGTGGCAACTCTACCATCGTTCATCTGATGGGGAAATGATATACTGACGGTTCGACGGCGTGGAAAAATTTAATCAAACTTGATCTGCATACAGACGATATATGTCTACACTGAAAAATTGTAGCACTAGCTCTAGTCTCAGATCTAGGTGTTTAGAGACATAGACGGATAGCGGACTTGCCCATATCGACTCGGCTTTGATGCTGATCGAGAATACATATACTAAATGGGGTCGAAAATGCTTCCTTCTGCCTGTTACATACATTTGCACGAACTTAGTATACTCTATTTACTGCAAAGTAACGGGTATAAAAATCAATATAAAACCATGATTAAAAATCTCTATATTAAGAAGTTGGCAATTAAGTAAAATCAAGATTTAAATACCTTAAATTACGATTTATATTCTCAAAATCAAGATATATCGTTCTCCCACAATGTTTTAATTTTTCACAAAACTCTTGTACGGCGGATTTCTCATCTCCTACATAGCACTAGAGTATGTCAAATAAATTTACAAATAAAAAATAGAAGGCTAACATCGGCTTCGCCATTGATAACAAAAAAATTTTTCTCACTAGAATTAGTTTTTTAGACCAGTTGTTCTATGGCAGCTATACTACAGTCATCCGATTTCGATAAATTTTCAGACTTGTGTGGAAGTATATGAAACTAAGATACCACGATTGGTGATGCTGCGATGGAAAACAAAAAGTTTTTCTCACTAGAACTATTTTTTGAACCGACCGTTTATATGGCAGCTATATACTATAGTCATCCGATTTTGATCATTTTTCAAAATTATGTGAAAGCATATAAAACTAATATATACCAAGATTGGGACGCTACGATAGAAAACAAAAGTTTTTTTCACTAGAAGCAGTTTTGACCGAATATGCTAGCTATATGCTATAGTCATCCGATTTCGGCAAATTTTTTCAGAATTATGTGAAACATATAAAACAAATATATACTACGATTGGAGACGCTGCGATGGAAATCAAAAAAGGTTTTCTCACAGACTTATTTTTCGACCGATCGTTCTATGGCAGCTATATGCTATAGTGATCCGATTTTGATACATTTTTCCAGAATTGTGTGAAAGCATATAAAACGAACATATGCCAAGATTAGTGACGCTACGATAAGAAAAACAAAAAGTTTTTTCTAACTAGAACTTGTTCTTAGGCCGATCGTTCATGGCAGCTATATGATATAGTTATCCGATCCGGCCGGTTCCGACATATTAGTTGCGTGCAGCAAAAAGAAGACTCTGTGCAAAATTTCAGCTCGATAGCTTTAAAACTGAGAGACTAGTTTGCGTAGAAACAGACGGACAGACGGACAGACAGACGGACGGACGGACAAGCGGAAATGAACTCAGCTCGTCGTCCTGATCAAGAATATATAGTTTATGGGGTCGGAAATGAATATTTCTATGCGTTACAAACTTCTGGGCAAAATTAATATACACTTTTCAAGTGTATAAATATATAAAAGGTTCGAACAATATATTTTAAAAATTGATAGAAGGTATTTTTATACACTTGAAAAGTGTATATTAATTTTGGACAGTAATGCATAGAAATATTCATTTCGACCCCATAAACTATATATTCTTGATCAGGACGACTAGCCGAGTTCATTTCCGCTTGCCGTCCCGTCGTCCGTCTCGTCCGTCTGTCTGTCCGTCTGTCCGTCTGTCCGTCTGTCTGTTTCTACGCGAACTAGTCTCTCAGTTTTAAAGCTATCGAGCTGAAATTTTGCACAGAGTCTTCTTTTTTACTGCACGCAACTAATATGTCGGAACCGGCCGGATCGGATGACTATATCATATAGCCGCCATAGGAACGATCGGTCTAAGAACTAGTTCTAGTTAGAAAAACTTTTGTTTTCCATCGTAGCGTCACTAATCTTGGTATATGTTAGTTTTATATGCTTCCACATAATTCTGGAAAAATGTATTAAAATCGGATCACTATAGCATATAGCTCCATAGGACCGATCGGTCGAAAAATAAGTCTTTGTGAGAAAAACTTTTTGATTTCCATCGTAGCGTTTCCAATCGTAGTATATATTTGTTTTATGTTTCCACACATTTTGAAAAAATTTATCAAAATCGGATGACTATAGCATATAGCTGCTATATAAACGGTCGGTCAAAAACTGCTTCTAGTGAGAAAAACTTTTTTGTTTTTTATCGTAGCGTCACTTATCTTGGTATATTAGTTTTATATGCTTTCACATAATTTCGAAAAAATGATCAAAATCGGATGACTATAGCATATAGCTGCCATAGGACCGATCGGTCGGAAAATGTGTTTTACTAAGAAAAGTTTTTTTTTATGGTTTCAAATTTTTATTATCAATGATTTAAAAATTTTGAATATCTGATATCTTTATCCTATATATATTTTTCCAGTTAAATCAGTTGGAGTAAAGTTTTTCAAATGTATTAAAACTTCGGCGCAGACGTAGTTAGTTGTCTTCTTTTCTTGTGGGGGCGGGGGGGGGGGGGGGGGGGCGTGGCAAAAAATTGAAATTGTGGGAGATGAGTTTTTTTCCAAATTATAGGTAATGATGATTAAAATATATGTCTAGGAAGGTTCGAACAATCTATTTTAAAATTGTTGGAGATATGAGGTATTTTTATACTCTGTACCGAACAGAGATATTGGGTTTGTGCAAATGTATGTAACAGCCAGAAGAGGGGCATCCCGACCCTATTAAAGTATAAATATTCTTGATCAGCATCAACAGCCGAGTCGATATAGCCATGTCCGTCTGTCCGTATGAACGAAGAGATCTCAGATATGGTAAAAGATAGAGGTTTGAGGTGTACGGAACATATATTTCTTATTCTTGCAGGCAGATCAAGTTTAGTTTTAATTTTTTCCAGGCCGCCTGCCTTCCCCTGCAAATTAAAAAGAACGAAATAACTCCCACAATTTTCAAGATAGATAGTTCAAACATTCTAGACATATATTCTACTACTTATTTTGAATCGACCCGCCATACATCGTTTTTCGATCAGATGAACGATATTAGAGCTATGCGTAAAAGAAAATAAAAACCAACAACAACAACAACACCGTAGCCATTGGTAAAACTTACGAGAAAGAGAGAGCGAGAAGGCAATAGCTAACTGGTAATTTCCCAATTGGACCTTGCTATGAGAGGAGCGATGTAATTGAGATGACCTGCCCAAGAGGTACAGAGTATATTACAGTCAGGCTTGACCGACTTTCTTCTTTGTTCAAATTGCGGGGCGGGAACTTTTCCTCGTTCATCTGATCGGGAAATGATGTACGGCGGATCGATAGCAAAGATGATTAAAATATATGTCTAGGGGTCGAACAATCTATTTTAAAAATTGTGGAGATATGAGGTATTTTCAAATTGCGGGGCGGGAACTTTTCCCCGTTCATCTGATCGGGAAATGATGTTATGGGTGATCGATAGGCAAAGATGATTAAAAATATATGTCTAGTTCGAACAATCTATTTTAAAAATTGTGGTAGATATAAGGAATTTTTCAAATTGCGGGGGCGGGAACTTTTCCCTCGTTCATCTGATCGGGAAATAATGTATGGCAGATCGATAGGTAATGATGATTATAGTATATGTCAAGAAAGTTTGAACCATCTATCTTCAAAGTTATGGAAGATATGAGGTTTTTTCAAATTGCGGGGGCGGGAACTTTTCCCTCGTTCATCTGATCTGATCCGACCGCGAAAAAGTGTAGCAACTGTGGAGGTAACCACACTGCAAACTACAGAGGCTGCCAAGTCTACAAAGATCTGAAGAGCAGGATTAATACACTAAAAATGCCCGTTCGTATGGAAACGTAAATCTGTTTTACACCCTCAAACTCGACACCGGGTGTTTTCTTCACCAAATCTAGATCGTCATTTGCCCAACAAGCACCACCAAAGGCGTTTCTTGCAAGCGCCCTCAAACTCCGGAACAGATAGATCGCACCCACATCTAATATTACACACGAAGCACAAACACAGCCGACTCTGCAAATTGAACAAAATCAAGTGGAACAATCATCAATCTTTAGTAAACTAGAAACAATGTTTTCCTTGCAGCAAACTCTGTAAGATTTTATTGTATATACGCAAAACGCAATGAAGAACAAAATGAGAAATCAAGGCATTCTCATTCAAATGCTCGCTGCGCAACAATCAAAACAGAGTTCCTCCTAAAAAATTTCTCTCTGAAATGCAAATGGCATTTCTCGCCACAAACTGGAGCTTTTAAAGTTCCTACAAGACAATGAAATCGACATAATGCTGCTTGCAGAAACTCATCGTACTGAAAGATACAATTTTCAATTTTCAGGGTATGCCTTTTACGGCACAAATCACTCAGATGGTAAAGCTCATGGCGGAACTGGCATCCTAGTCAGAAACCGCATTAAACATTACCAACTACCTGGATTTGCGGAACTACGCCGCTACATCGATATGCGTGGAAACAAAGCGAGGAAATATTACTGTGTCGGCAGTTTATTGTCCCCCACGTTTCGCAATATCGTAAAATCAATTTATAGACTTTTCAATACACTGGGTCAACTTCCTAGCTGCAGACCTTAACCCAAACATCCCCACTGGTGCTCTAAGACTAACTAACCCCAAAGGAAAGCAACTATACAACGCACTCACGCGAGCATCGAACAAACTCACTATGTATCACCGGGTAGGCCTACATATTGGCCAGCAGATCCAAAAAAATTCCCGACCTTATAGACTTCGCCATAACAGAAAAAATTCCTCGGAACTTGGTTACTGCAGAAAGACATTAGCAGATTTGTCGTCAGACCATTCCCCAATTATTTTTACCCTTCTGGAGAGCCCTCTGATCATCGAATATCCTCGGCGCCTGACATCCCACAAGACGAACTGGCTTAAATACAAAAAAATATATTAGCAGTCACATCGAACTGAGCCCAATACATCAACAGCGAAGAAGACATCGAGAATTCCGTCCAAACACTTAACTCCATCATTACAGCTGCAGCTTTATCACTCGAACCCTCAAACAGCAAAAAACAACAACATCGAAGGAAGGTAGTAGATTAACCAACAGCGTACACAGAGCGGCTCGTCATTGCGGGAAACGCCGTACGAAGAGAATGGCAGAGCAATAGGTCACCTGTTGCAAAGAATCGGCTGAGAGAAGAACGCAAACTTAGCAGAGCCCTCAAACTGAAGAACAAAAGCCCAAAGGCGTTACATAGATAAGTTGTTTCGCCTACAAGCACAAAAATTTCCTTTATGATATACACGAGAGCATAAAGCCACCTGCAAAGATAGACACGCCTTTGAGGGATGAGAGGAAGATGGGCCCGTAGTGACGAAGAAAAGGCAAAATGTATTTGTACCTCTCACTTAAAAATGTTTTCATGCCTAATCCACCACAAAAAAATGGATTTGTACCCATCAATTTCAATCGTTTCAATAAAAGCTATCTTAATCAAAGTTCACTCGTCTGAAATAAGAAACCTAATAAGAGAACTTATCCGAGAAAGTTCCAGGACATGATCTCATTACGCCAAAAATGATTATGGAACTTCCACCCCCAGCCATTAACTATTCTCCAGACTCTTCAATGCCGTTGTTCTGCGATGTGGATACTTTCCAAATCACTGTAAATAGTCCACAATCATAATGATTCACAACCAGGGAAAGGATAAAACATAAAGCGTCAGTCTTATGACCCATTAGCCTGCTACCTTGTTTATCAAAATTATTTGAGAAGATCTTTACTCCGCAAAATTGATTCCTCATGCACAAAATATCATTCCATCTCAACAATTTAATGGGGGCAAAACACGGACCATTGAACAAGTCAACCGCCTAACTTAAGATCCCAATGACATCCCAACAGACCTCGACTTTACAATATCCACATTTATGGATGATACGGCAATTCGGCAGATCACGATGTCCAATTAACGCAACAAGACTTTTGGCAAGCCACCTAGCTGTCAAGTAGAAGAGTGGCTGTCTAATTGGCGCATAAGGATTAACGAGCAAAGTGTAAACATGTCACGTTCACATTCAACAGAAGCACCTGTCCCCCCTATACCTAAACGGGACCTTGCTCCCACAATCTAAGTGATGTTGTATACCTTGGTATTCACCTCGACAGAAAGGCTAATTTTATGCAAACACAAGATTCGAAAAAAACTTCAAATAAAGGGAAGGCCAACAGGCTTCCACTGGCTTATTAACTCCCTGTTCCCCATTAAAACTGAATATAAAGTATTACTGTATAAACCATCATAAAGCCTGTTTGGATGTATGGCTCCCAGCTATGGGGAAATGCCTGTGTTACAAAGTAGATTCCTCCAAAGAGCACAATCACGAATTCTTAGAATCCTCACTGGAGCGCCATAGTAATTCAAACGAGTGTATACACAACGATCTCAATAATATCCCATTAATTGATACTGAACAGCTCAAATAAAATGCAAATATATCGAGAAGCTTCTCTTCACCTGCAAGCAATGCATACCCGACTCCGAAGAAAAGACCTCCCAACCTAGCGATTGTACTAAAGGGTTGCTGAACACAAAACTATATCCAATTGGAGATAGTTTTCTATAAATAGTTTTTTAGATTAAGATTTGCAAAATTATTGTTAGTCTCATTGAGAAGATTCAAAATACCAAAAAAGCTTAAAAAAAAAAAAAATCTGATCGGGAAATAATGTATGGCAGATCGATAGGTAATGATGATTATAATATATGTCAAGAAAGTTCGAACCATCTATCTTCAAAGTTATGGAAGATATGAGGTTTTTTCAAATTGCGGGTGAAACTTTTTCCCTCGTTCTGCTGATCGGGAAATAAATGTATGGCAGATCGATAGGTAATGATGATTACAATACATGTCTAGAAAGTTCGAACCATCTATCTTCAAAATTATGGGAGATAGGGCACAGAAAAAAAAATGATATACGATCTGGGACTCAATATGACATTTTTCATATCAAAAAAAAGCTGATAAGATGCAGATGAAATTGGCTTCGAAAATATCAACTGATATTCTTTCTATCATCTATCAAACAAGATATGTTTAAGATCAAAGTGATATTTTTTTAATAAAAAAAAAATATTAGAAATGGCTAGGCATATATTATTTATATAAGTTATATTAATTATATTATATATATTCCCGCTCAGAATTTAATGATTATGTAATATTAGCGCTATAGCCGTTTGGAAAGCAACCAAATTTAAACATTTTTGTTAGTTAACAAACATTACCTTGTCTGGGAATCGAACCCGGGAACTTCACTTTACACACGAATGGATTGACGTCTCAACGCAGGAGCCACTGCACACGCGTGGGGCAAACGTCTAAGGGACTATTTATATTTTTTTCTACGGTGGCTAAGTTGTAATAATACATTTTTGTCTTTTTCCTTTTTCTCATTTTTATTTATTATCTTATCAATTTGATATTAGTACGATTAATTTAATATGATTTATCATCAAAATGATATGAAAAATTGATATTTGATAAAATATCATATTGATCAGCCAAGATTAAATTGATATTTGATCTTTTTTTTTTTTTTTTTTTCTGTATAATGATGATTTAAATATATGTCTAGAAGGTTCGAATAATCTATTTTCAAAATTGTGGAGATATGAGGTTTTTTCATATTGTGGTGGCGTGGGAGTGAGCGTGCCAAAATTTGAAACAACTTGATTTACGTGCAGAAGATACAAGTCTTCACTGGAAAATGGTAGCTCTAGCTCTTATAGTTCCTGACAGACAGACAGACAGACAGACAGACAGACAGACAGACAGACAGACAGACAGACGGACAGACGGACATGTCTATATCGACTCGGCTATTGATGCTGATCAAGAATATATATACTTTATGGGGTCGGAGATGCTTCCTCTGTCTACAAACATTTGCACGAACTTAGTATTCCCTTTTTACTCTACGAGTAACAAAAAAAGGGTATATAAACAGGAGACCTATTTATGAGACCCCCAGTGATCACAAAATAAGATATTGTGACTAATCTGTTTTTCACCATTTTTTAAGAAATTTTTCCAGAATAATTCTATGGGAAAAAAAAAACGAGAAGGAAAGTTAATCGAACTGTGGCCGAAGTTTAATACACTTGAAAACTTTTACTCCAACTGATTTTACTGTAAAAATATATTGATAAGATACAGATATTTAAAACTATTAAATCATTGATAATAAAAATTTGATACCAAAAAAACTTTTCTTCGAAAAACACATTTTCCGACTAATCGGTCCTATGGCAGCTATATGCTATAGTCATCCGATTTTGATAATTTTTTTCAAAATTATGTGAAAGCCTATAAAACTAATATATACCAAGATTGGGAACTTTATGATAGAAAACAAAAGTTTTTCTCACTAGAAGTAGTTTTTTGACCGATCCGTTTATATGGCAGCTATATGCTATAGTTATCCGATTTTGATTAATTTTTCAGAATAGTGTGGAAATATATAGAACAAATATATACTACGATTGAGACGCTAGATGGAAATCAAAAAAGTTTTTCTCACAAAGACTTATTTGTCGACCGATCGTTCCTATGGCAGCTATATGCTATAGTGATCTGATTTGGGAAACATTTTTTCTGAATTATGTGGAAGCATATAAAACTACCATATACCAAGATTATTGTTTTACATGGAAAACAAAAAAGTTTTTCTAACTAGAACTAGTTTTTAGACCGATCGTTCCTATGGCAGCTATATGATATAGTCATCCGATTTTGATAAAATCTTCCAGAATTGTTTTGACGCATATAAAACTAATATTTACCAAGATTGGTTTGCTACGATGGAAAATAAAAAAAGTTTACCCGCTAGAACTAGTTTTTTGACCCACCATTTATATGGCAGCTATATGCTATATTCATCGATTTTAATAAATTTTTCCACAAATATGTAAAATCATCTAAACTAATATATACTAAGATTGGTGAAGCTACAATAAAAAAAAAAGTTTTTCCCACTAAGACTTATTTTCCGACCGATCGTTCCTATGGCAGCTATAAGATATAGTCATCCGATCCGGCCGGTTCCGACATATTAGTTGCGTGCAGTAAAAAGAAGACTCTGTGCAAAATTTCAGCTCGATAGCTTTAAAACTGAGAAACTAGTTCGCGTAGAAACAGACAGACAGACGGACAGACGGACAGACAGACGGACAGACGGACGGACGGACAAGCGGAAATGAACTCGGCTCGTCGTCCTGATCAAGAATATATATAGTTTATAGGGTCGGAAATGAATATTTCTAGTTACAAACTTCTGGGGCAAATTAATATACACTTTTCAAGTGTATAAAAAAAACAAAAAAGAAAGTCGGTCAAGCCCGACTGTAATATACTGACCTGTTTGTATGTAACTGATAACTTTAAAGTGTGAGGGTTTTTCAAAATCTGGGGTGGTATCTCTTTCGACTATCGTTCATCTGGTTGAAAAAAGGATGTACGGGCCGATAAGTAATGATGAGTAGAATTACCCTAGTACATAACTCTGTAAAATTATAAAATTTGTATATAATTTCCTATTAACATAAACATATTTATATTAGTCACGCGGAATCACGCGTGATTTCTGACCGCAGCCATCTCAATTGCATCGCTCCTATCATACTTGGTCTTTGCCTCCTTACACAAATATCTATTGGAAAGAAGGGAGGGGGAAACTGAAAGCGGCGCTAATGCCGTCAAGCCAATTCCAATTGTTATTCTCGTAAGTGGCTGCGTGTTGTTGTTGTCGTTGCATTAAATTTTCATTTACATATAGCGCCACTATTGTTCATCTGATCGAAAAACGATGTATGGGGCCGATAAGAAATGATGAGTAGAATATATGTCTAGAAGGTTTGAACAACCTAACTCAAAATTGTGGAAGATATTAAGTTTTTTTCAATTTGCGGGGGAGGCAGGGGCGTGGCAAAATCAAAACGAAACTTGATCTGCCTGCAAGTATAAGAAATATATGTTCCATACACCTCAAACCTCTATCTCTTACCATCTCTGAGATCTCTTCGTTCATACGGACAGACGGACAGACAGACGTGACAGACGGACATGGCTATATCGACTCGGCTGTTGATGCTGATCAAGAATATATATACTTTATGGGGTCGGAGATGCTTCCCTTCTGGCTGTTACATACATTTTCCCAAACCCAATATACTCTGTGTACCTTCGGTACAGAGTATAAAAAAAAAAATAATAATTGTATATGTTTAAATTATTAAATTAAGTAGGATCATTATATTTTTTCTCTCGCTGATTGTTTGTTGTGACTGGTAATAATTATTAAGTTTATACTTGCAGCACCAGAATTTTTGTCCAATAAAATTAAATTAAATTAAAGTGATTACGCTTATTACACATTATTGCAGATTCCAATTTTAAATTAGTTTTGAATTAATTTTCTAGTTTCCTTTTTGACGTTAAACGACAGCTTCCCGGTTTGAAAATAATGAGCAGATATTGAAACCAAAAAAAAAACAATTGGTGCAATAGCTCAGATAAGCAAATGAAATCTGGCATTGATCCGCAAGAGGTGACGACGAACATAATACCGCCTCTAGACAAGCAATCGAGGCCCATCGGATGAGGATAATATCGTTTATTCTTAAACCTTTCGAAAAATTAGGTGCATGCACCAACTTTTGCCAAATATGGTCCGACGAGAGCCAGCCTGACGAATAGAATCTAACTGTACCATAGAGTAAATATTTCTAGAGGGAAAGATTGCTCTGCCGCCACAAACTTAACAGCGAAATAATCAGCTGTTCTTTGTTATTGTCGCTCTCGCAACAAACTTAACAGCGAAATAATCAGCTGTTTTTTGTTATTATCGCTCTCTGAGCACAGTCAAGACAATGTCCGTCTCGCCTAACCACCGTGTTTTCCTATCTGTGTTATAAGACCTTAGCCACATGTTGAAATCGCTGGCAACATTTTAAAAATTATCTCAACCTGGCTGTTACTTAACAGCGCCACAAATCGAGAGCCGTCTCAATCTTCCCCCTATCTCTCTTCCTCTGTGCTTTCGCTTTAGTTGGTTTTTATACCCGTTATTCGTAGAGGAAAAAAGGGTATACTAAGTTCGTGCAAATGTATGTAACAGGCAGAAGGAAACATTTCCGGCCCCATAAAGTACATATATTCTTGATCAGCATCAATAGCTGAGTCGATATAGATCTGTCCGTCTGTCTGTATGAACACCTAGATCTCAGAGACTATAAGAGCTAGAGCTACCATATTTTCAGTGTAGACTTGATTTGTCTGCACGCAGATCAAGTTTGTTTCAAATTTTTACCACGCCCTCCCGCCCCCGCAATATGAAAAACCCTCATATCTTCCACAATTTTGAAAATAGATTGTTCGATCCTTCTAGACATATATTTTAATCATCATTACCTATCGATCTGCCATACATCATTTTCCGATCAGATGAACGATAAAAGAGTTGCCGCCCCGGCAATTTGGAAAACGTCATATCTCCCACAATTTTGAAGATAGATTATTCGAACCCTCTAGACATATATTTTAATCATCATTACCTATCGATCCGCGATACATCATTTCCTGATCAGGTGAACGATAGAAAAGTTCCCGCCCTCGAAATTTGACAAATACCCAATTAACCAAAAGAAAATACATTGTTAAGTCCTTCTAGATATATAATTTAATCATCCGCCGTACATAATTTCTTCACCAGATGAACGATAGAAAAGTTCCCGCCCCCCGCAATCTGAAAATCCTCATATCTCCCACTATTTTGAAAAATCGATTGTTCGAACCTTTCTAGACATATAATTTAATTACCTTCGATCCGCAATGCATCATTTCGATCAGATGAACGATAGAAAGTTCCCTGCCCCCGCAATTTAAAAACAGTAAGAAAGTCGGTCAAGCCCGACTGTAATATACTCTGTACCTGTTTGTACGAAACTAATAACTTTAAAGTGTGAGGTTTTTTCAAAATCTGAGGGTGGCAATCCTTCAACCATCGTTCATCTGGTTGAAAACGATGTATGGGGGCTAGTACCTAGTACAAACCCGTAAAATTATAAAATTTGTATATAATTTCCTATTAACAAAAACGTATCTATATTAGTCACGCGGGAATCACGCGTGATTTCTGACCGCAGGCCATCTCACTTATATCGCTCCACTCATAGCAAGGTCCAATTGGGAAATTACCAGTTAGCTATTGCCTTCGCTCTCTCTTCTCGTAAGTTCTACCAATGGCAACGGTGTTGTTGTTGGCGTTGGTTTTTATTTTCTTTACATATAGCTCTAATATCGTTCATCTGATCGAAAAATGATGTATGGCGGGTCGATTCAAAATAAGTAGTAGAATATATGTCTAGAATGTTCGAACTATCTATCTTGAAAATTGTGGGAGTTATTTCGTTTTTTTAAATTTGCGGGGGGAGGCAGGGGCGTGGCAAAAAATCAAAACTAAACTTGATCTGCCTGCAAGTATAAGAAATATATGTTCCATACACTTCAAACCTCTATCTCTTACCATCTCTGAGATCTCTTCTTCGTTCATACGGACAGACGGACAGACAGACGGACAGACGGACAGACGGACATGGCTATATCGACTCGGCTGTTGATGCTGATCAAGAATATATATACTTTATGGGGTCGGAGATGCTTCCTTCTGGCTGTTACATACATTTGCACAAACCCAATATACTCTGTGTACCTTCGGTACAGAGTATAAAAAAAATTGTAAAAATCACATTTTTCAACTTTGGCTAAAAAGCATTGTAATTAAACATTTTTCTTTTTGATTTTACCAATCTACACGTAAAAACGACATTTTAATCAACTGCGTAATTGTTTGATTTTAAAGAGCAGACACTTTTGCCTTCAAATTACAAGTTCACTTTTGATTTACATAGAATCAAAATGTTCGCAATTTTGATCAATTATGTGCAATTTTTGTCGAGTCGATGCTAAAAATAGAACAGAAACAAAAAAACCCTGGTCGGCTACCACCACCAGCTTAACATGTGCTCTGCGCTCAGTTGCTTCGCGAGCGTGCAGTAGCCGAATGCGTTGAGGTGCAGGCGTTTGTCTTTTCAGTGTGTGTGTCCCCCAGAGGTCGTGTGTTCAAGTCCCCCAGAAAAGGTAAAGATTTGATAATATTATAATAAATAAAAAAATTTCAGAAACAAGCGAATTCTAGTTCAGCATCGGGGAACAACCGACTGTAAGGTTTGGTTGTTGTTGGTTGTGGTGTGTTGTGTGTGTGTGTATGCAAAACACACAAACCACTAGAGAAAACTGTTTCACAAAATTTTTATTTTTTTTTATTTCAAAAGTAAAACACTTAAAAATCAAAATTGAAACAATTTTCAAAATCAAAAGTGGAAACCATTTATTTTTGAAATGAAAAATTATTGGGTGAAAAACAAAATGGGAAATTGGCGGATTTACCAATGAAAATGTCGAATTTACCAACGTTTTTTTTTTGTGTGTACCACGATTGGTGAGGCTACTATGGATAACAAAAAGGTTTTTCTCACAGAAATAGTTTTTTTGACCGATCTATATGCTGTAGTCATCCGATTGTGATAAATTTTTCTGAATTATGTAGACGCATATAAAACTAATATATTCCATGATTGGTGACGCTACGATGGAAAACACAAAAGTTTTTCTTCACTAGAACTAGTTCTTAGACCGAGCGTTCCTACATCTGATCCAGCCGGATCCGACAAGGCAGAGAATAAGTTTTTTAAAAACCTCGTGCAAAATTGAGCCAAATAGCTTTATAATCGACGGAGGAGATAGCATAGAAACCGACAATCGGACGGACATGGCCATATCTAAGCTCGTTATGATGATTGTGAATATTTATACTTGATGGGGTCGGAGTTGCTCGAACATTTTAATGTACCCCGAAAGTTATTTTGCCCAGGAAGTTACCTACGAAACATTCATTTCCGACCCCATAAACTATTATATATTCTTGATCAGACGACGAGCTGAGTTCATTTCCTGGCCGTCCGTCCGTCTGTCTGTCCGTCTGTCTGTTTTTGCGAGAACTAGCTTATCGAGCTGAAATTTTGCACAGAGTCTTCTTTTACTGCACGCAACTAATATGTCGGAACCGGCCGGATCGGATGACTATATCATATAGCTGCCATAGGACCGATCGGTCTAAGAACTAGTTCTAGTTAGAAAAACTTTTTTATTTTCCATCGTAGCATCACTAATCTTGGTATATGTTAGTTTTATGTGCTTCCACATAATTCTGGAAAATCTATCAACATCGGATCACTATTGCATATAGTTGTCATAGAACGATCGGTCGAAAAATAAGTCTTTGTGTGAAAACTTTTGATTTCCATCGTAGCGTCTTCAATCGTAGTATATATTTGTTTTATATGTTTCCACGCAATTCTGAAAAATGTATCAAAATCGATGACTATAGCATATAGCTGCCATATAAACGGTCGGTCAAAAACTACTTCTAGTGAGAAAACTTTTTTGTTTTTATCGTAGCGTCTCCAATCTTGGTATATATTAGTTTTATATGCTTTCACATAATTTTGAAAAAATTTATCAAAATCGGATGACTATAGCATATAGCTGCCATAAAGCCGATCGGTCGGAAAAATGTGTTTTACAAAGAAAGTTTTTTTATGGTATAAAATTTTTATTATAAATGATTTAAAAATTTTAAATATTTGATATCTATATCCTATATATATTTTTCCAGTTAAATCAGTTGAGTAAAGTTTTTCAAGTGTATTAAAACTTGGCACAGTCGAAGTTAGCTTTGCCTTCCGTTTTTTTGAGAGCAGGGCAAATCAAAACATACTTAAGAAGTGTCCTAACTCAAGTTGGGAGGAGTGTATGTATGAAGCGTGAAATATTTTTTTGTTTTATCAAACAACCACATAGGCGTATACAAAACGAGAGCGTAAGTTGAAGTCGGCCCTGCGTGGCATGTTTCCAATGGTGGCAACTCTACTATAGCTCATCTAATCGGAAAATGGTGTATGGCGGATCGATAAGTAATGATGATTAAAATACATGTCTAGAAGGTTTGATTAATCTATTTTCAAAATTGTGAGATATGAGAATTTTTCCAATTGCGGGGCGGGAACTTTTCTATCGTTCATATGATCAGGAAATGATTCATGAGTATCGATAAGTAATGATGATTATAATATATATTTAAACAGTTCAAACAATCGACACACACAAAAAAAAACGTTGGTAAATTCGACATTTTTCTCATTGGTAAATCCGCCAATTT
Organism: Lordiphosa mommai; assembly: GCA_018904225.1. Lineage (NCBI taxonomy): Eukaryota > Metazoa > Arthropoda > Insecta > Diptera > Drosophilidae > Lordiphosa > Lordiphosa mommai. Next base: position 686,110 of record JAEIFT010000122.1, on the reverse strand, counting down.
CCCATTTTGTTTTTCTACCCAATAATTTTTCATTTCAAAATAAATGTTTCACTTTTTGATTTTCAAAATTGTTTCCATTTTGATTTTAAAGTGTTTTACTTTTGAAATAAAAAAAAATAAAAATTTGTGAAAATAGTTTTTCTAGTGGTTTGTGGTGTTTGCACACACACACAACACACACACACACACACCAACCCCAACCTTTTACAAACATAGTCTGCTACTTGAATTCGTTTGTTTCTGAAATTTTTTATTTTTTTATAATATTATTAAATCGTTACCTTGTCTGGGACTCGAACACACGACCTCTGGGGACACACACACTGAAAAAGACAAACGCCTGCACCTCAACGCATTCGGCTACTTTACGCTCGCGAAAGAGCTGAGCGCAGAGCACATGTTGCTGGTGGTGGTAGCCGACCACGGTTTTTTTGTTTCTGTTCTATTTTAGCATATCGACTCGACAAAAATTGCACATAATTGATCAAAATTGCGAACATTTTGATTCTATATGGAAATCAAAAGTGAACTTGTAATTTGAAGGCAAAAGTGTTTGCTCTTTAAAATCAAACAATTACGCAGCTGATTGAAATGTCGTTTTTACGTGTAGATTGGTAAAATCAAAAAGAAAATGATTAATTGAAATACTTTTTAGCCAAAGTTGAAAAATGATTTTTACAATTTTTTTTTTTTTTTGTGTGTATTTTCAAAATTCTGGTAGATGTGAGTTTTTTCCAATGTGCGTGGGTGGCAACTCTAATATATTTCATCTGATCGGGAAATGATGTATGACGGCTCGATAAGTAATGATGATTAAAATATATGTCTAGAGGTTCGAATAAACTACATATTAAATTGTGGAAGATATGAGGTTTTTTCAAATTGCTGGGGCGGAACTTTTCAGTCGTTCAACTGATCAGAAATGATGTTTGGCGGATCGATAGGTAATGATGATTAAAATATAAGTCTAGAAGATTCGAACAATCTATTTTCAAAATTGTGAGATATAAGGTTTTTTCATATTGCGGGGCGGGCGAGGGCGTGGCAAAAATTTCAAACAAACTTGATCTGCGTGAAGTCAAAACAAGTCTACACTGAAAAAATGGTAGCTCTAGCTCTTATAGTCTCTGAGATCTAGGTGTTCATACGGACAGACGGACAGACAGACAGACGGACATGTCTATATCGACTCGGCTATTGATGCTGATCAAGAATATATATACTTTGTGGAGTCGGAAATGCTTCCTTCTGCCTGTTACATACATTTGAACGAATTTAGTATACCCTTTTTTCTCTACGAGTAACGTGTATAAAAATTAAAGAAACAAAGAAATGGAGAAGCTTATATGGATAAAATGTTGGTTTGTAGAAGGGCAAAGAGAGCGAGAAAAAATGGATGGAAGAACAGAAATGGTAAAAATGATATAAATAATAGGTCAAATAAGATAGAGCGCTAGATCACAGTAAATCTTGGCCCAAATTACCTTCAGTGAGAAGTGCTGATTCGTTCCATTACCCAGCAGATACATCCAATCCACTGTATCCACAAAGCACAGCATGGATTACCTTCAACTCGGATAAAGCCATTTTGTATCCGCAGCAATTGCACCAAAACCTAATTCCTCAAATTGCGATTCTCATAGACAGTCAAGGCATACTGATCGAACAGCAAGGCCTGACCTCGAATTAAACGCAACTTGGGGAATACCGATTCCAATGTGAGCAATCCATTGCAGCGGAACACCATCAGATAGTCAGTGATCTCGGTTACCTCGCTTTGCAATTGGACTCCAGACTCACATTGCCGGGCAGTTCGATGTAGGCAATGCGCACATGACCCACCACGTGGGTGCAATTCTGCAGCTTCAGAAAGTCAGAGAGTTGCTTCAACTCCAATGAACCGCAAATTGTAGCCGATCTGGCCAGAACTGGACACACGACGAGCAGCAATAGCAGTCGCCACATACTGCCACCTGACACTTTCAATTGAGAGCACTTGACTTCGGGGTGGGGGCTCCGTTGAGAGGCGGGGCAATTAAAACACGCTTGAATGTCAATGTGTTCGCTTGTTCGATGCTCCGCCGTTATGTGTGCTCACTTCCGTGTGTGATAAACGCGTTGCGTTGCCGGCAACGATTCGATTTCAACTGATTTGCCCGGCGGCGGCGCAGCGGTGGCTGAGGCTCTGCACGTTCGATCTGTTCAATTAGCTACCAAGTAGAACAGCCTGCGTCTTTGTTTATCGTTTCGTTTATTATCTTTGTTTTTTTGAGCATGATACACCAGTTGCAAAAAGTATGTTGATCGGACAGCTTCTCGGTATGAACAATACAAAAGCATTTAATTTTGAACACTGGTGGGAAGCAATTCACAACGGAAACTCGGTATTGAAAGCTGAGGGCTGTTTTAAAATGATAAGCCCCTTTTTCGGACTCCCCTGACCGCCCCGCCACTTCGATTCATTCTCATTTGTTCTCATTTGTTCATTTTCTGGCAGCTGTTATGACGCACACATTTACTTTTGTTTCCTTTCTTTTTTCCAGCCGGCAAAGCCAAAAATGAAACACTTGTTGCTCTTCGCAGCATCACACTTCCCCGCCCCGACTATTCCTTCAGCGACCTTGAGCATAACGAACCGGTTCAACCACCGTCTGTTTTCCGTTTTGGCGTTTAGTTTTCGTTGACTGCGTTTTGTGGGACTGATAACAAAAATGCGCCACTGCGCAAAAATTAAGTTGCACCCGCGAACGTTTCAATTAGAGTAAAAACAAAACGTAGCAAAAAGCAAAAGCCAAAACAAAACCACGCCTGAGCTTGTTAATTGTTAGTCCACGGGAGGTGCAAGTAGTTCTAATGATGTTCAATTAAAACTATTTTGCAATTTAATTGCAACTACAAATGCTAGACATTTATTTAAAGTAACGATTTGAATCTCAAGTCCCAAGTATTTTAAGGTTTTGATTATTCATTTTGATTACATAATAGTACATTATTTAAAATGTACATATAATTAAAATTTGTATTAATTGAAATTCACTTATGAAAATTAAATTAACTAAATGTCTGTTTTTACCATTTAACAAATCAAAAATGGCAAACAGCTGATAAATTAATAACTGGACATCAGATCTGTATACACTTGCAAAGTGAATATTAATTTTGCCAAGAAGCATAAACTATATATATTCTTCATCACGACGACGAGCTGAATTCATTTGCTTCTGTCCATCCGTCCGTCTGTTTCTACGCAAACTAGTCCCTCAGTTTTTAAGCTATCGAGCTGAAGTTTTGCACAGAGTCTTCTTTTTGCTCCACGCAACTTAAAAGTCGGAACAACCCGAATCGGATGACTATATCTTATAGCTGCCATATGAATATCTCCTCCCTTAGTTTTAAAGCTATCTTGAACAAACTTTGCAAAAAATCCTTAAATACACATAGGCTGCACATTTTTCGAATACGGCCGAATCGGATGACTATATGACTTTGGAAATTGCGATTCTAGAGATATGCGTAAAGATGAGGTTGTTTGTATACCCGTTAGTCGTAGAGTAAAAAAGGTATACTAAGTTCGTGCACATATATGTAACAGGCAGAAGGAAGCATCTCCGACCACATCTCGACCTTCTGGAGAATTATTCCACTCATCATTATTTATCGACCCACCGTACATAATTTCTTAATCAGATGAACGATTGTAAAGCTGGCACCTCCGCAATTTGAAAAAAACCTCAAAGCTCCCACCATTTTGATGATAGATTGTTCTATCTAGAGGGTTCCGTCTAGACATATATTTTTATCATCATTACTTATCTGTACACCATACCCAGTTTCACGGTCAGATGAAATATAGTCGAGTTCTTAGCAAATCAAATACTTAAGCTGCGCATTTTGAGATTTGATCAGGGACCGTAATCATTATTAGTTTTATTTTATAAACTAAAACTTATTTTTTATTATACCCTTGCAGAGGGTATATTTAAATTGCCACGATGTTTGTAACGCAGTGAAGTAAGCATTTCCGACCACATAAAGTATATATATTCTTGATCAGCATGACGAGCTGAGTTCATTTACTATATCATATAGCTGCCATAGGAACGATCGGTCCAAAAACTATTTCTAGTGAAAAAAAGTTTTTTGTTATCAGTGATAGCGCCTCTCAAAAACTGCAAGGGTATTTAAAACATCGGCGGAGCCTCTCCGACCCCATAAAGTATATATATTCTTGATCAGCATCAATAGCCGAGTCGATATAGACATGTCCGTCTGTCCGTCCGTCCGTCTGTCTGTATGAACACCTAGATCTCAGGAACTATAAGAGCTAGAGCTACCATTTTTTCAGTGTAGACTTGTATCTTCTGCAGTTTGTTTCAAATTTTTGCCACGCCCCCTCCCGCCACCACAATATGAAAAAACCTCATATCTCCCACAATTTTGAAAATAGATTATTCGAACCTTCTAGACATATATTTAAATCATCATTACCTATCGATCCGCCATAAATAGTTTTTCGATCAGATGAACGATAGAAAAGTTCCCGCCCCCGCAATTTGAAACGAGAGCGTAAGTTGAAGTCGGCCCTGCTCGACTTCGATATACCCGTTACTCAGGGTAAGGTTTATTTAGAAATATTTTATTAGATCACAACATGCCCAAATTGTGGGGGATATGAGGTTTTTTCAAAATTACGGGGGTGGCAACTCTACTATCGTACATCGGATCGGGAATTGATGTATGGCGGATTGATAAGTAATGATGATTAAAATATATGTCTAGAAAGTTTTAACAATGTATTTTCTAAAATGTGGAAGATATGAGGTATATTTCAAATTGCGGGGGTGGCAACTCTACTATCGTTCATCTGATCATAAAATGATGTATGGCGAATCGATAGGTAATGATGATTTAAATATATGTCTAGAAGGTTCGAACAATCTATTTTCAAACTTGTGGGAGATATGTGGTTTTTTCCATATTGCGGGGGCGGGAGGGGGCGTGGCAAAAATTTGAAACAAACTTGATCTGCGTGCAGACAATACAAGTCTACACTGAAAAAATGGTAGCTCTAGCTCTTATAGTCCCTGAGATCTAGGTGTTCATACAGACAGACGGACGGACGGACAGACGGACATGTCTATATCAACTCGGCTATTGATGCTGATCAAAAATATATATACTTTATGGAGTCGGAAATGCTTCCTTATGCCTGTTACATACATTTGCACGAACTTAGTATACCCTTTTTACTCTACAAGTAACGGGTATAAAAACCTCAATTCTCCCATAATTTTTAAAATAGATTGTTCGAACCTTCTAGACATATATTTTAATCATCTTTGCCTATCGATCCGCCGTACATCATTTCCCGATCAGATGAACGAGGGAAAAGTTCCCGCCCCCGCAATTTGAAAAATACCTCATATCTCCCACAATTTTTAAAATAGATTGTTCGAACCTTCTAGACATATATTTTAATCATCTTTGCCTATCGATCCGCCGTACATCATTTCCCGATCAGATGAACGAGGGAAAAGTTCCCGCCCCCGCAATTTGAACAAAGAAGAAAGTCGGTCAAGCCCGACTGTAATATACTCTGTACCTCTTTGGCAGGTCATCTCAATTACATCGCTCCTCTCATAGCAAGGTCCAATTGGGAAATTACCAGTTAGCTATTGCCTTCTCGCTCTCTCTTTCTCGTAAGTTCTACCAATGGCTACGGTGTTGTTGTTGTTGTTGGTTTTTATTTTCTATATATATATAGCTCTAATATCGTTCATCTGATCGAAAAACGATATATGGCGGGTCGATTCAAAATAAGTAGTAGAATATATGTCTAGAATGTTTGAACTATCTATCTTGAAAATTGTGGGAGTTATTTCGTTTTTTTTAATTTGCGGGGGAGGCAGGGGGCGTGGAAAAAATTAAAACTAAACTTGATCTGCCTGCAAGAATAAGAAATATATGTTCCGTACACCTCAAACCTCTATCTTTTACCATCTCTGAGATCTCTTCGTTCATACGGACAGACGGACATGGCTATATCGACTCGGCTGTTGATGCTGATCAAGAATATATATACTTTATAGGGTCGGAGATGCCTCCTTCTGGCTGTTACATACATTTGCATAAACCCAATATACTCTGTGTACCTTCGGTACAGAGTATAAAAATACCTCATATCTCCAACAATTTTTATTTTACTAAATAGATTGTTCGAACCTTCTAGACATATATTTTAATCATCATTGCCTATAATTTGGAAAAAAACTCATCTCTCCCACAATTTCAATTTTTGCCACGCCCCCTCCCTCCCCCGCAATATGAAAAATACCTTATATCTCCTACAATTTTAAAAATAGATTGTTCGAACCTTTTAGACATATATTTTAATCTTCTTTACCTATCGATCCGCCATACATAATTTCCCGATCAAAAGAGTTATAGTAGAGTTGCCACCCCCGCAATTTGGAGAAAAACACAATTTGGGCATGTTGTGATCTAATAAAATATTCTTAAATAAACCTTACCCTGTGTAACGGGTTTATCGAAATCGAGCAGGGCCGACTTTAACTTACGCTCTCGTTTTATTTCGGGAATTTCACTGCAAAGGTCGGAATATGGGTGCGGGGGTGGGTTTTCAGCCGATTAAATTTGGTTTGAAAGCTCTATGGGCCAATTAAATAGGATCAAGTTTTTAGCTTTGCGCATACTCACCCTCACGGTCAGATAATGGATGCAGGGTGTGGTTTCAGGGTTTTTACGCTCAATGGGATTATTACCAAACGTTTTTATACACTTGAAAAGTGTATATTAATTTTGCCCAGAAGTTTGTAACGCATAGAAATATTAATTTCCGACCCCATAAACTATATATATTCTTAATCAGGACGACGAGCTGAGTTCATTTCCGCTTGTCTGTCCGTCCGTCTGTCTGTCTGTCTGTCTGTCTGTCTGTCTGTCTGTCTGTCTGTCTGTCTGTTTCTACGCGAACTAGTCTCTCAGTTTTAAAGCTATCGAGCTGAAATCTAGCACAGAGTCTTCTTTTTACTGCACGCAACTAATATGTCGGAACCGGCCGGATCGGGTGACTATATCATATAGCTGCCATAGGAACGATCGGTCGAAAAATAAGTCTTTGTGAGAAAAACTTTTTGGATTTCCATCCTAGCGTCTCCAATCGTAGTATATATTAGTTTTATATGTTTCCACACAACTCTGAAAAAATTTATCAAAATCGGATGACTATAGCATATAGCTGCCATATAAACGGTCGGTCAAAAAACTACTTCTAGTGAGAAAAACTTTTTTGTCTTCTATCGTAGCGTCCCCAATCTTGGTATATATAGTAGTTTTATATGCTTTCACATAATTTTGAAAAAATTTATCAAAATCGGATGACTATAGAATATAGCTGCCATATAAACGGTCGGTCAAAACACAAGTTCTAGTGAGGAAAACTTTTTGTGTTTCCATCGTATCGTCACCAATCTTGGTATATATTAGTTTTATATGCTTTTACATAATACAGAAAAAAATTGATCAAAATCGGATGACTATAGCATATAGCTGCCATAGGACCGATCGGTCGGAAAATGTGTTTTACTAAGAAAAGTTTTTTTTATGGTATCAAATTTTATTTTCAATGATTAAAAAAATTTTAAATATCTGATATCTATATCCTATATATATTTTACCGGTTAAATCAGTTGGAGAAAAGTTTTTCAAGTGTATTAAAACTTCGGCACAGTCGAAGTTAGCTTTGCCTTCTCGTTTTTCATCATTTTGGCGGCTTTACTGATGGTGGCGAAGCGAAGCGCGCCGGGTTATATGCTAGTTAGTTATAAAAGAGAAGGCAAAGCTAACTTCGATTGTGCCGAAGTTTTAATACACTTGAAAAACTTTACACCAACTGATTTAACCGGTAAAATATATATAGGATATAGATATCAGATGTTTAAAATTTTTAAATCATTGATAATAAAAATTTGATACCATAAAAAAAACTTTTCTTAGTAAAACACATTTTCCGACCGATCGGTCCTATGGCAGCTATATGCTATAGTCATCCGATTTTGATTAATTTTTCCTGTATAATGTGAAAGCATATAAAACTAACATAAACCAAGATTAATGACGCTACGATGGAAAACAAAAAAGTTTTTCTCACTAGAACTAGTTTTTTGACTTACCGTTTCTATGGCAGCTATATGATATAGTCATCCGATTTTAATAAAATTTTTCCAGAATTATGTGGAAGCATATAAAACTAATGTAGACCAAGATTAGTGACGCTACGATGGAAAACAAAAAAGTTTTTCTCATTAGAACTAGTTTTTGAACCGATCGTTCCTATGGCAGCTATATGATATAGTCATCCGATCCGGCCGATTCCGATAAATGTGCAGCGTATTTGTATTTAAAGACTTTTTGCAAAGTTTGGTTAAGATAGCTTCGAAACTGAGGGAGGAAATAGCATAGAAACAGACGGACAGACGGACGGACGGACAGACGGAAATGAACTCAGCTTGTCATGCTGATCAAGAATATATATACTTGATGTGGTCGGAAATGCTTTCTTCACTGCGTTACAAACATCGTGACAATTTTAATATACCCTCTGTAAGGGTATACACAATTTTTTCACTTGAATTAGTTTTTGGACCGATCGTTCCTATGACAGCTATATGCTATAGTCATCCGATTTTGATAAATTTTTTCAGAATTGTGTGAAAGCATATAAAACTAATATATACAACGATTGGTGATGCTACGATGGAAAACAAAAAAGTTTTTCTCACTAGAACTTGTTTATGGACCGATCGTTCCTATGGCAGCTATATGCTATAGTCATCCGATTCCGATAATTTTTTTTCAGAATTTTGTGGAAGTATATAAAACTAATATATACCATGATTGGTGATGCTACGATGGAAAACAAAAAAGTTTTTCTCACTAGAACTAGTTTTTGGACGGACCGTTTATATGGCAGCTATATGCTATAGTCATCCGATTTTGATCAATTTTTCCAGAATTGTGTGGAAGCATATAAAACTTTTATATACCACGATTGGTGACGCTACGATGGAAAACAAAAAAGTTTTTCTCTTTAGAACTAGTTTTTGGACCGATCGTTCCTATGGCAGCTATATGATATAGTCATCCGATCCGGCCGATTCCGACAAATGAATTAAAATGAATTAAAATACATGTTTATTCAAAGATTAACTCATATATAGCCTGTCTTTTGCGTTCACTCGAATTTGAATCTATGAACTCTGTTACTTCTTGAACAACATCTAATTCATATTCTGCGGTATTTGGTTCGTAAGCTCCTTTGACTTCAAGCAAGATATTGTGCAAAGTGCAACACACGAGGACCCATTCAATATCGAGGACCCAAAAAAATATATATTATAAATTTTTGCATCGTTAACTTTCAGGGTTGCCTACCACAGCGTGCCTTATACGAAGATCCCGATCACAAATAACCTGCAGCTTGATGGAGTACACTTTCTTGCGCGAAAAGTAGACGTCATGCTGTACACTTGGTTTTTCAGCAAGCTTTATTTCGGTTCCATCGATGTATCCGATGCAGTGAGGCAGTTCATGAAATGTCCGTGACACAATGTCCTCCCGCTCGGCAGCATCGGGCCAATATATAATTTACGACATATGCCTTAATATGGCCTTAAAAACTCTTTTAGTAATTTTAAAAAGAGTTCCACCATCTCCAATTCCAAATATGGTTCCCAACTTTCTCCAGAAGAGCCCAATCGAAACAACACAATGGCGAGTTGCAAATCCACTGGAAACTGTAACCAGGAGTTACTACAGTTAAAAACCGAGTCATTTTGAATCAACTTTAAGATGCTCAAAAACTGAATTTTGCTAACGCGCAGCATTGATTGGAATCGTTCGTCGTCAAAAAGGGCAAGAACGTTAGTTCTCCATTCCAAAGATTTCGGTACGTGCATCTCATTGCCCCGACGACAAGAAGCTATCGCCGTTGCATCCTCGAACAGCTCATCCATAACGTTGTCAATTTATTTATCAAATTCCGTACCTGCAATTTTTTCAAAGTTAAACAAACCATTTCACCTTTAATTTGTTATATTTATTCATACCTTCCAAAAATTCAATTTCCTGAAAAGCGGAATCAATTTTAAAATCTAATATTTTTTGCTGTATGCTCTTTCTCGGCATTTTATTATTTTTAATAATTAAGTTTGACAGTTAAAGACATGCCAACCTCATTGTTGTCAAGATAACCACATAAGGCACAAAAAGGGTCTTCACGACAGATAAAGCTAAAATTTAGTTTTTCAGCAGGTTATTATACCCGTTACTCGTAGAGTAAAAAGGGTATACTAAGTTCGTGCAAATGTATGTAACTGGCAGAAGGAAGCATTTCCGACCCCATAAAGTATATATATTCTTCATCAGCATCAATAGCCGAGTCGATATAGATCTGTCCGTCTGTCTGTATGAACACCTAGATCTCAGAGACTATAAGAGCTAGAGCTACCATTTTTTCAGTGTAGACTTGGTTTGTCTGCACGCAGATCAAGTTTGTTTTAAATTTTTACCACGCCCCTCCCGCCCCCGCAATATCATTATCGATCGATCCGCCATACATCATTTTCAGATCCGATGAACGATAAAAGAGTTGCCGCCCCGGCAATTTGGAAAAAACGTCATATCTCCCACAATTTTGAAAATAGATTGTTCGAACCTTCTAGACATATATTTGAACCATCATTACTTAACGATCCGCCATACATCATTTCGCGATCAGATGAGCTATAGTAGAGTTGCCACCCCCGCAATTTGGAGAAAAAAAACTCATATCTCCACAATTTGGGCATAATATGATCTAATAAAATATTCTTAGATAAACCTTACCCTGAGTAACGGGTATATCGAAGTCGAGCAGGGCCGACTTTAACTTACGCTCTCGTCTTATAAGCAAGTTGTCGTGAATACCTAAATGTGTGTAAAAACTTATTTCATGAGATATTTCATCTTCTTTATCTGATGAATCTTCTATAAATTCTGAGAAACGATCAGTATTTTTAACTGAAGTGGTATTTTCTTTGTTACTTATTTGACCCTCGGAACCTTTAATTACTTTCAACATCGATCTTACTGTTACATAAACATCATTCCGTGTTTCTGCGGACAAAAAACTTAATTCTTTGAAACGAGGTCGTAGGTTCCTTATAAGAGCTCCAGCTTTCAGAACATTCCTAAAACATGACCAAAAAATTAACAATTTGCTTTAAAAAGATATAGTCAATGGGCAGCCTTATTACATCATTTCTTTACACTAGAAGAGTCTGAACTTCAGTGAGGGAATCGACAATACTATCAAGCATGGTGAAAACAGAGTTCCATCTTGTTTTTACGTGCTGTTTAAGAGATTTGGACAGTTTACTGTTAAGTTCAGAGTGCTTAAAATGGGCTACTAAGGACTTTGAAGCATCCAACAAAGAGTTCAATTCTGTAACCTTCCCTTTATCGAATAGATCTGTCATGACCAGGTTTAAATTGTGGCACGCACATGGAATTCTCCTGTAATGCTTAAAAGCTGCTTTAATATTGGCACCATTGTCTGTGACAATTAAGCTTCTTCTAAACGAGCGTAAGTTGAAGTCGGCCCTGCTCGACTTCGATATACCCGTTACTCAGGGTAAGGTTTATTTCAGAATATTTTATTAGATCACAACATGCCCAAATTGTGTTTTTTTCCCAAATTGCGGGGGTGGCAACTCTACTATAACTCATCTGATCGGGAAATTATGGATGACGGATCGATAAGTAATGATGATTAAAATACATGTCTAAAAAGTTTGATTAATCTATTTTCGAAATTGTGGGAGATATGAGGTTTTTTTATACTCTGTACCGAAGGTACACAGAGTATATTGGGTTTGTGCAAATGTATGTAACAGCAAGAAGGAAGCATTTCCGACCCCATAAAGTATATATATTCTTGATCAGCATCAACAGCCGAGTCGATATAGCCATGTCCGTCTGTCCGTCTGTCCGTCTGTCTGTCCGTCTGTCCGTATGAACGAAGAGATCTCAGAGATGGTAAGAGATAGAGGTTTGAAGTGTATGGAACATATATTTCTTATACTTGCAGGCAGATCAAGTTTAGTTTTGATTTTTGCCACGCCCCCTGCCTCCCCCCGCAAATTTAAAAAAACGAAATAACTCCCACAATTTTCAAGATAGATAGTTCGAACATTCTAGACATATATTCTACTACTTATTTTGAATCGACCCGCCATACATCATTTTTCGATCAGATGAACGATATTAGAGCTATATGTAAAAGAAAATAAAAACCAACGCCAACAACAACACCGTTGCCATTGGTAGAACTTACGAGAAAGAGAGAGCGAGAAGGCAATAGCTAACTGGTAATTTCCCAATTGGACCTTGCTATGAGTGGAGCGATATAATTGAGATGGCCTGCGGACAGAAATCACGCGTGATTCCCGCGTGACTAATATAGATACGTTTTTGATAATAGGAAATTATATACAAATTTTATAAATTTTACGGGTTTGTACTAGGTACTAGCCCCCATACATCAGTTTTTCAACCAGATGAACGATGGTTGAAAGAGTTGCCACCCTCAGATTTTGAAAAAAACCTCACACTTTAAAGTTATTAGTTTCGTACAAACAGGTACAGAGTATATTACAGTCGGGCTTGACCGACTTTCTTACTTGTTTTAAATTGCGGGGGCGGGAACTTTTCTATCGTTCATCTGATCAGGAAATGATGCATTGCGGATCGAGAGGTAATTAAATTATATGTCTAGAAGGTTCGAACAATCGATTTTCAAAATAGTGGGAGATATGAGGATTTTTTCAGATTGCGGGGGCGGGAACTTTTCTATCGTTCATCTGGTGAAGAAATTATGTACGGCGGATGATTAAATTATATATCTAGAAGGACTTAACAATGTATTTTCAAAATTGTGGGAGATATGAGGTATTTGTCAAATTTCGGGGGCGGGAACTTTTCTATCGTTCACCTGATCAGGAAATGATGTATCGCGGATCGATAGGTAATGATGATTAAAATATATGTCTAGAGGGTTCGAATAATCTATCTTCAAAATTGTGGGAGATATGACGTTTTTTCCAAATTGCCGGGGCGGCAACTCTTTTATCGTTCATCTGATCGGAAAATGATGTATGGCAGATCGATAGGTAATGATGATTAAAATATATGTCTAGAAGGATCGAACAATCTATTTTCAAAATTGTGGAAGATATGAGGTTTTTTCATATTGCGGGGGCGGGAGGGGGCGTGGTAAAAATTTGAAACAAACTTGATCTGCGTGCAGACAAATCAAGTCTACACTGAAAATATGGTAGCTCTAGCTCTTATAGTCTCTGAGATCTAGGTGTTCATACAGACAGACGGACAGATCTATATCGACTCGGCTATTGATGCTGATCAAGAATATATGTACTTTATGGGGCCGGAAATGTTTCCTTCTGCCTGTTACATACATTTGCACGAACTTAGTATACCCTTTTTCCTCTACGAATAACGGGTATAAAAACCAACTAAAGCGAAAGCACAGAGGAAGAGAGATAGAGGGGAAGATTGAGACGGCTCTCGATTTGTGGCGCTGTTAAGTAACAGCCCGGGTTGAGATAATTTTAAAATGTTGCCAGCGATTTCAACATGTGGCTAAGGTCTTATAACACAGATAGGAAAACACGGTGGTTAGAGCGAGACGGACATTATCTTGACTGTACTCAGAGAGCGATAATAACAAAAAACAGCTGATTATTTCGCTGTTAAGTTTGTTGCGAGAGCGACAATAACAAAGAACAGCTGATTATTTCGCTGTTAAGTTTGTGGCGGCAGAGCAATCTTTCCCTCTAGAAATATTTACTCTATGGTACAGTTAGATTCTATTCGTCGGGCTGGCTCTCGTCGGACCATATTTGGCAAAAAGTTGGTGCATGCACCTAATTTTTTCGAAAGGTTTAAGAATAAACGATATTATCCTGATCCGATGGGCCTCGATTGCTTGTCTAGAGGCGGTATTATGTTCGTCGTCACCTCTTGCGGATCTGTGGCCAGATTTCATTTTGCTTATCTGAGCTATTGCGCAATTGTTTTTTTTTTTTTGGATCTCAATATCTGCTCATTATTTTCAAACCGGGAAGCTGTCGTTTAACGTCAAAAGGAAACTAGAGAAAATTAATTCAAAACTAATTTAAAATTGGAATCTGCAATAATGTGTAATAAGCGTAATCACTTTAATTTAATTTAATTTTATTGGACAAAAATTCCTGGTGCTGCAAGTATAAACTTAATAATTATTGCACCAGTCACAACAAACAATCAGCGAGAGAAAAAAATATAATGATCCTACTTAATTTAATAATTTAAACATATACAATTATTATTTTTTTTATACTCTGTACCGAAGGTACACAGAGTATATTGGGTTTGTGCAAATGTATGTAACAGCCAGAAGGAAGCATCTCCGACCCCATAAAGTATATATATTCTTGATCAGCATCAACAGCCGAGTCGATATAGCCATGTCCGTCTGTCCGTCTGTCTGTCCGTCTGTCCGTATGAACGAAGAGATCTCAGAGATGGTAAGAGATAGAGGTTTGAGGTGTATGGAACATATATTTCTTATACTTGCAGGCAGATCAAGTTTCGTTTTGATTTTTGCCACGCCCCCTGCCTCCCCCGCAAATTGAAAAAAACTTAATATCTTCCACAATTTTGGAGTTAGGTTGTTCAAACCTTCTAGACATATATTCTACTCATCATTTCTTATCAAGCCCCCATACATCGTTTTTCGATCAGATGAACAATAGTGGCGCTATATGTAAATGAAAATTTAATGCAACGACAACAACAACACGCAGCCACTTACGAGAAAAAGAGAGTGAGAGGGCAATAGTAATTTCCCAATTGAATTGGCTTGACGGCATTAGCGCCGCTTTCAGTTTCCCCCCCTTCTTTCCAATAGATATTTGTGTAAGGAGGCAAAGACCAAGTATGATAGGAGCGATGCAATTGAGATGGCCTGCGGTCAGAAATCACGCGTGATTCCCGCGTGACTAATATAAATATGTTTATGTTAATAGGAAATTATATACAAATTTTATAATTTTACGAGTTATGTACTAGGGTAATTCTACTCATCATTACTTATCGAGCCCGTACATCCTTTTTTCAACCAGATGAACGATAGTCGAAAGAGATGCCACCCCCAGATTTTGAAAAACCCTCACACTTTAAAGTTATCAGTTACATACAAACAGGTACAGAGTATATTACAGTCGGGCTTGACCGACTTTCTTACTTGTTTTTTTTGAGAAATTAATACTATCAAATTGAATTATAAAATATGTGATATGCGATTATGAATTAGTTTTGATTTGTAAGTATTTATTTATTTGTTCCCTAAATTGCGTAACACTACTACATCTTCAAGTTTGAGGGGAGTTGGTTCCACAACCGAACAGTGTTTACAAAAAATTGGCGTTCAGAGCTAGCAAGTTTATGGCTTATTGATATAAGAGGTCCTAATGGGGGCGTACGTATTCAGGGAAAGTTGCTGACTGGTTCAACTTGGCGAACCCAGCGCGATCCTGACTTACTGCGTCTCAAGTCGTCTCACACCTCCTCGTGGTGGCCCCTGGTAACAGAGCGATGCATCCGCAAAGCTGCTGGCTAACGTGAGCGGCAAACCCTCCTTATTGGTTAAATAGGGTTGGTGCGTCGGGCTTGGTACCCACCACCGTAAAACAGACCTTCCAATGAAAACTGCGACAAAATGCCTCGGATACGGACCCCTCTGACGACGACCCACGCAAACGTTTTAAGGACCACGACTTGAGGATATGCACTTGGAATGTCCGCACCCTCAACAGGGACGGTGCTGACATTCAGTTGGTGGATGTCCTCGAAAAATATTCAGCTGACATCACCGCTCTCCAGGAGATGCGATGGATTGGACAGGGCCGCACGTTGAGAACATCATCAACAAATGTACCCTGGGAGATCTACCACAGCGGCCACGCTAACAAGCACGAGTTCGGGTGCGGTTTCGTAGTCAGCAAAAGACTACGGCGCTCTGTCATCAGCTTCACACCTGTTGACAAGCGACTAGCCGCTCTCAGACTTAAGGCTAAGTACTTCAACATTAGTCTTATCTGTGCCCACGCCCCGACGGAAGACAAGGATGACTCGGATAAAGACGAATTCTATGAGCGTCTAGAACACCTTTATGAGCGCTGCCCCGATCACGACATTAAGATCGTGCTAGGCGATTTCAACGCAAAAATCGGGAGAGAAGGAGTCTTTGGGCCAACGGTCGGACATTTTAGCCTTCATGAAACAACCTCCAGCAATGGAGAGAGGCTAATTAATTTCGCCGCGGGCAGAAACATGGTCATTAGTGGTACCAGATTTCAACATCGCGACATCCATAAGGCAACATGGAAGTCCCCTGATCAATTAACGCGAAATCAGATTGATCACGTTGTGATCGACGGAAGGCACTCATCGAGTGTGTTAGACGTACGTGCGATTCGAGGAGCAAATATTGACTCGGATCACTATCTTGTTGCAGCCAAGGTACGCACGCGAATCAGTGTGGCCTATGCCACACGCACTAGCACACGTCGAAAGCTGGATGTCGAAAAGCTGCAATCACAACGGACTTCCGAAGCCTACAATGCAAAACTTTCCCAACTGCTCCGGGAAATCTCGCCATACCCTTCTAGTGTATGCGAACAGTGGAAACATATTTCCCACTCCATGAGTACGGCTGCCAAGGAGATACTCGGATTCTCCGAGTTTCCTCGAAAGCAGACCTGGTACGATGAGGAGTGTCGCCAAGCTACTGCAGAGAAAGACGCTGCCCGCAGGAGAACTCTGCAGTCGGGAGCAACGCGAGCTGTGAAAGAGCGATTCCGGGAGAAAAGGCGAGAGGAGAAGCGCCTTTTTCGTAGAAAAAGAAGGAGCTGGAAAGGCGCATGCGAGAGGAAGTCGAGATGCTATTTGGCATGAGTGAGACTCGAAAATTCTACCAAGCGGTTAGGCAACTATCCGAAGGTTTCAAGCCCGGAGTCACACAATGCAAGGACGAGAATGGAAATCTGGTCACAGATCCGCAAGTGGCACTGGATAAATGGAGAAACTACTTTTCCAACCTGCTGGGAGGCGATGACGAACACAATTCCGCCTCTGGAGAAGCAGCTTCGCCACCAACTGATGATATAATGATAGACCCGCCGGACCAAGATGAAGTCTTGATAGCCATTAAAAGGTTAAAAAACAACAAAGCAGCGGGCGCTGATGAGCTGCCTGCGGAATTGTTCAAGACTGGCGGCGAGGAGTTGGTAAGGTGCATGCACCAACTTCTCTGTCAAATATGGTCCGACGAGAGCATGCCCGACGGTTGGAATCTAAGTGTACTTTGCCCAATTTTCAAAAAAGGAGACCCCTCAATCTGCGCCAACTACCGTGGGATTAGTCTTCTTCCCATTGCATATAAAGTACTGTCAAGCATATTATGTGAACGTCTAAAGCCATTTACAAACAAACTGATTGGACACTATCAGTGTGGCTTTAGACCTGGTAAATCCACCACAGACCAGATTTTCACATTGCGACAAATCCTGGAGAAGCACTATGAGACAGGTATCAACTCTCACCACCTTTTGTTGATTACAAAGCCGCTTTCGACACGCCGATAAGGTCAAAGTTCTTTGACGCCCTGTCTACTTTTGGTATACCAGCAAAGTACGTTCGACTTTGCATGATGACGTTGAGAAGCACGCAAAGCTCCGTCAAAATAGGAAAGAACCTCTCCGAACCATTCGATACCAAAAGAGGTTTTAGGCAGGGCGACACCTTGTCGTGCGACTTCTTTAATCTGCTGATGGAGTATATAATACGCCAGTGCCCAAATGCCAACAAATCGGGCACCATCTTCTATAAAGATGTAATGCTACTTGCGTATGCCGATGACATTGATATTATCGGCACAAATGAACGGGCGGTAAGCAGGGCGTTTTCAGAGATTGAGAAGCAGTCTAGACTGATGGGCCTAGCGGTGAACGAGGATAAGACGAAGTACTTGTTAGCCACGCGCAGTGAGTCTACGCGTCTTGGACAATCTGTGGCGATGGGAGGCTACAACTTTAACGTTGTAAAGGATTTCGTCTATCTAGGAACAGCAATAACTAGCGACAACAACATCAGCCGCGAAATTCGAAGAAGAATTACTCTTGCAAACCGATGCTACTACGGGCTCAGTAAGGAATTCAAGAGTAGAGCCCTCTCTCGAAGAACGAAAATAGCGCTATACAAGTCGCTTATCATCCCAGTCCTGCAATACGGCGCAGAAGCATGGACATTAACAGCAGCGGATGAGGCGGCAATTGGCGTTTTCGAGAGAAAAATTCTTCGGAGGATTTATGGACCTTTAAAAGTTGGCGATGAATTTCGCTCCCGAATGAATCACGAACTGTATGAGCTCTATGGGGACACAAACCTAGCTAAGCGTATAAAATTGCAGCGGCTACGCTGGCTAGGACATGTCACTCGTATGGATGATAACGCTCCAGTAAAAAAGGTGTACAGTCGGAAGGCGAAAGAATTAGGGAGACCCCGCCAGAAGGGACGTCCGAAATTGAGATGGGAAGACCAGGTGCAGCAAGACCTTAAGAATCTTGGTGTACACAACGGGAGCCAGCGCGCACGAGACAGAAGCGGCTGGCGTGCATTACTAGCAGCGGCCGTGACCGACAATCGGTTGTGATATTGATATATCAGGCCAAAGAAGAAGAAGAAGAAGATATAAGGTTCATAGTCCTCGTTGAGTTGGCAGATATTATTTTGTCATATAAATACGTCGGTTCTCTAGTGTAAATTATCCTATGTAATAGTAGCAAAGATCTATACTCAGTCCAAATTTTAGAGTCTAGGTTATATATCTGTTTAGCGAATCCTGTAATATGGTCAGTTCTTTTCCTATTATAAACATATCTAGCGATGTTGTTGAACGTCACATTAAGCCTTCTCTGAGAAGCAGCATCACAATTTCCGAATATTTCGATTCCAAAGCATAGTGTCGGTGTTAAGTAAGTTTTTGCAATAAGCATCCTAAGATTAGTTGGTAAATAACATTTAGTCAAAGATAGCTGCCTTAGTAGGCCGTGTGTTTTTCCAGCTGCTTTTGTTACCTGATCATTCCGGGTCAGAGTGTTAAAAAGTAATGCCTAGATTAACGGCCTGTGCAACATACTCTAAAGGTGCTCAGTGATTATACCCGTTACTCGTAGAGTAAAAAGGGTATACTAAGTTCGTGCAAATGTATGTAACAGGCAGAAGGAAACATCTCCGACCCCATAAAGTATATATATTCTTGATCAGCATCAATAGCCGAGTCGATATAGACATGTCCGTCTGTCCGTCTGTCTGTCTGTCTGTCTGTCCGTCTGTATGAACACCTAGATCTCAGGAACTATAAGAGCTAGAGCTACCATTTTTTCAGTGTAGACTTGTATCTTCTGCACGCAGATCAAGTTTGTTTCAAAATTTTGCCACGCCCCCTCCCGCCCCCGCAATATGAAAAAACCTCATATCTCTCACAATTTTGAAAATAGATTGTTTGAACCTTCTAGACATATATTTTAATCATCATTACCTATCGATCTGCCATACATCATTTTCCGATCAGACGAGCGATAGAATAGTTGCCGCCCCCGCAATTTGAAAAATACCTCATATCTCCCACAATTTTGAAAATACATTGTTAAAACCTTCTAGACATATATTTTAATCATCATTACCTACCGATCCGCCATACATCATTTCTTGATCAGATGAACGATAGAAAAGTTCACGCCCCCGCAATTTGAAAAATTCCTCATATCTCCCACAATTTGGGCAACCTTACCCTGAGTAACGGGTATATCGAAGTCGAGCAGGGCCGACTTCAACTTACGCTCTCGTTTTTTGTATATTACTATGCATTTACATTTGGCTGGATTAAGTGATAGTCCATTACTTTTTGCCCACTCATTAACGCTCAAGAAATCACTATTACTTACATTAACACACTCATTTATTTTATTCAACGGACGACTAACATACATTTGGACATCATCTGCATACATATGGACATTACAATCAGATAAAATATATGGTAGGTCATTGACATATAATGAAAAAAGAAGTGGGCCAAGGACTGAACCTTGGGGACACCAAGCTTAAGGTACAGAGTGGATGATATTTCAGACCCTGAAACCACTGCCTGTCGTCTATCACATAAATACGATTTAATAAGTTTTAAGGCAGTATGTTCAAAATTGTATATTCGGTCTAGCTTCGTGTTCAAGATATCATGGTTCACCGTATCAAATGCTTTGCTAAAGTCTAGTAATGTCAAGAATGTCACCTGTCCCTTATCCACTTGTCTTCTTATATCCTCAGTTATGTTTATTAGTGCTGTAGTGCAGCTTCTGTTCTTTCTGTATCCCGACTGGTTATTACTTAATAATAAGTTGTCTGCCATAAATTTACATATTTGATGTGCTATTAATTGTTCAAATACTTTTGATAAAAAGGGAAAAATTGAAATTGGTCTGAATTGGTTGTTTCCTTTTGGTATCGGAATTATTTTGGCGATTTTCCATATGTCCGGGAATGTTGATGTTGTAAGCACTGTGTTGCAGATATGCGTAATGTGAGGTAGTAATTGACCGCGTTCAGCAGAAGAACTTGCTCCCTGATCAATCATAAAATTTAATTGATCTTTCTGCTGACCGCGCCTGATCCGGTATCATGATAGCCAATTTGAGGTATCATGATAGCGGAGCATGTATCAAAGAAATAGTACGCTCCTTTGAAGTGATACTGATACCAGAAGCTGTTATTGTATATCGATAGGCTTGGTATCGATAACATTAGGCTTGTTTTGCAAATATGAGCTTTCAAAATAAATACTGCGTTCCGTGCCTTGATTTTCTTCTAAAGGCGTTGGCTAAAAATGTAGCACTTCGTTCAGCAGAAACTTTTCGATCTATCATTCTTTTCTGATACATGCTCAGCGCTCCATCATTCTGCTGAACACGGCCATTGTAATCCCTATACCAAATGATTTCGTCAATTTTGTTAGGTTTAAAGTCATATGTCAGGTAAATTAAGTCATGTTTTGAAAATACAGGTACTGAAATCTGATCATATAACATAATCTTATCTTTGTCACTTACAAAGAAAATGTCCAGTAATGTGTCATTAGTTTTCGAAAAGTGTGTGGGTACACTTGTGTTAACAAGGTCTAAGCCCAATGAAGACATCTCATCTGATAAATTTTTTTCAGTAAGCATATTACAGTTAAGGTTACCAGTTATTAGAACGTCCGTAAAACTTAATGACAAAGAAGATATAATATAATCAATATAACGATTTGGTCGGTATAAGCAGCCATTTAGCATTGTGTTTTCAATCAGAATTACATTTACCTAAATAAAGAGATATTCAATTGCACTATTTGGAGGGTGTTTACATATCACTTTTGATTTCTTATTTACATATATTGCAACACCCCCGCATGGCCTTCCCGATCAGATCGATATACATCAAACCCCTCACACAGAATCAACGAATCACTTAATTGAGGGACAAACCAATTTTCAGACACACAAACAATATCTACATTTGACTTTACAAACAAATACCTAAATTCATCAACCTTTCTTAACAAACTTTGTGCATTTATATGACCAACTTTAATACCTTCTCTTTGATTTGCCAAAACTATAATCAATGTCTTACTGTTGGTTGTGGTACCATTCATATCATTAAATATGTTTTTAACATATAACAACTAAATGCCTACCAATCACACATAAAGGAATACATATACTTAACATAAACTTAAGAGAATAACATAAAAGCTTCCTAACGAAAAAGAGTGTTCTCAGAAGAGAGATCAAGAGATGATTGCAGCGCACGAAATTCATGCTTGTACTGCACGCACTTTATCTCCCAACCCTGTCTTTGTTTTACGTGCACTACAGCCCGACGTGTAAAGACAGCAAAGAGAACCTTGTGTTTTTTTCATTTTCATTGCCTCTTTAAAAATAGCATACGTTTCTTTGGTCAATTGCTCGTTTATGTAAAAGGGAGTCTGAGATTCATAACCCAGTAATTCAAGAGTCAGTGGTTTTTGAGTTTCCATACGGTATGCACCAGCCGCCCGCGCAATGCCTGCGTTTCGTGGACCTCAGCGCTCAGTTTCTGGACACAGTTTTCAAGCTCCTTGATTCTACCATTCGCCTCCTCCAGTTGCTGCACACGCTGTGTGAGTAGTTGTATCTCAGCTGACAATGCACCCAGCTTCTCCTGAATAGCTTGCAGGACCCGCTGCTCAGACTGAAGAACACCATCATTGATGGCTTTGGCCAGATCACCAAATTTCTGATCGATGAGCTGGAGCACTATTGGAGGTAGAACTTCAGATGTGTTTCCTGGTTTGGCATCAGACAGTTTTGTTGGTGGAGAAATTGTTGTTGTTATTGTGGGCTTACAGATGTTTGTGTGTGTTGATGTTAAATTTGTGTGTTTTTCTTTTTGGCGCACTTGCTTATAGCCTATTTCCACTGCCACATATATGTACATCAACAAATTTTGCTGTTCCACTACAAAAAGTTCCATCAATGTTAACTTTACATGTTAACTCTAATGTCATGTTAAAATTTTGATGACATCCAAACATTTGCATAAGCTTTGTATACCTGTTTTACTCTACAAGAAACGGTAATTTTAAGTAGAATCATAAACATAAAAATAAAGCATAAAAAAAAACAATAAAGGAAAAAAAAGAGACCAACCATTACCCGGATTCGAACCAGCATATCAAAACAAGTAAGAAAGTCGGTCAAGCCCGACTGTAATATACTCTGTACCTGTTTGTACGAAACTAATAACTTTAAAGTGTGAGGTTTTTTCAAAATCTGAGGGTGGCAACTCTTTCAACCATCGTTCATCTGGTTGAAAAACGATGTATGGGGGCTAGTACCTAGTACAAACCCGTAAAATTATAAAATTTGTATATAATTTCCTATTAACAAAAACGTATCTTTATTAGCCACGCGGGAATCACGCGTGATTTCTGACCGCAGGCCATCTCAATTATATCGCTCCACTCATAGCAAGGTCCAATTGGGAAATTACCAGTTAGCTATTGCCTTCTCGCTCTCTCTTTCTCGTAAGTTCTACCAATGGCAACGGTGTTGTTGTTGGCGTTGGTTTTTATTTTCTTTTACATATAGCTCTAATATCGTTCATCTGATCGAAAAATGATGTATGGCGGGTCGATTCAAAATAAGTAGTAGAATATATGTCTAGAATGTTCGAACTATCTATCTTGAAAATTGTGGGAGTTATTTCGTTTTTTTTAATTTGCGGGGGAGGCAGGGGGCGTGGCAAAAATCAAAACTAAACTTGATCTGCCTGCAAGTATAAGAAATATATGTTCCATACACTTCAAACCTCTATCTCTTACCATCTCTGAGATCTCTTCGTTCATACGGACAGACGGACAGACAGACGGACAGACGGACAGACAGACGGACATGGCTATATCGACTCGGCTGTTGATGCTGATCAAGAATATATATACTTTATGGGGTCGGAGATGCTTCCTTCTGGCTGTTACATACATTTGAACAAACCCAATATACTCTGTGTACCTTCGGTACAGAGTATAAAAACAAGGCGTCAAGCCTATCCACTCAGCCCATGCCTCTTCCTTAAATCAGGTAGCTTAATTTCTATATATAGTTAATCGATACCTAATGTTAAAATGGAGTACTTTATGTTAAATTTCTCGGATGTACTCAGTTTGTTTTGGGCGAGTACCAACATCATGAAATGATGTACATCCATTTAACATTAATTTTCATACAGAAGGCCCTGTGAAAAAACTTCCATCCTCATCAACATCAGCTCGGATGTACATATATGTAGCAGTGGAAATAGGCTATTAGACTTAGCTTGAAGCAAAGCGAACAACGAATTTATTCAATGGTTTCTAAAGTTTGCTTGTTGGGTAGCACATTCACACTCAAATTTGTGTAAAATTGAATAAAAGTTTCTTTGTTGTTTTATCAATTATTATTTTTATTTGCGGCGGACTTTAAAATCAACTTTCGATGTCGATAACGATAACGATTTTCTTTACATCTTTACATTTAGTTACATCTGCGGCTAATAGCGGAGTTACACAGGGCGCATCATTGTCCAAGATGCGAAAAAATGATGCAGCCGTTTAGACCGCAGCCGCATCATTGAAACAGCTGTTTGCATTGCTAAACGTAAACAAACCGAATTAGTAAGAAGAAGAGAACAAATGTAATTTATTAAAATAGAGACAATTATGAGCGACTAGCATATAACCCGGCGCGCTTCGCTTCGCCACCATCAATAAAGCCGCCAAAATGATGAAAAAAACGTTTGGAAATGATCCCTCCACCGCCCCCATTTTCCGAACATCAGAAATGAGAAAATTATTTTCCACCTAGTTGGCCCATTAAGCGTACAAACGCTGAAACCACCCCCGGCACCCATTATCCGACCTTGAGGGTGAGTATGCGCAAAGCTAAAAACTTTATCCTATTTAATTGGCCCATAGAGCTTTCAAACCAAATTTAATACATATCGGCTAAAAACCCACCCCCGCACCCATATTCCGACCTTTGGAGTGAACTTCCCGAAATAAAAAAACACGTGTTTCCATTTATTCTGACCCTAGAGCTTACAAAACGAATGTTATTCAGATCGGCTCACAAATAGCCATTGTCACTGAACCGAAATACGCCCACCATTATTCTTGCCTGTGGGCGGAAATTCCACCACTGAGAAATCAAATGTCTTATTATTTTCTATAATGTGTTCACAAACCCATTTTGAAGCCAATCGGATTAAAAATAGGTTTTGCCATATAGAATTTTCCAGGCATTTCCCCACTCTTGGGTCGAATTTTCCAACATCGGAAAATCTTATGTCAACTTATTTTGTATACTATCGCTACAAACCGAGTTTGAAGTCAATCGGATGAAAAATAGTGTTTTCCATATAGAATTTTCCGGCCATTTTCCTTGTGGGTGGATTTTCCACCAACAAAAAATCACATGCCTAATTATTTAGCAAACTACCCTTACAAACCGAGTTTGAAGCCAAAAATATGAAAAATGAAAAAAAATGAAAAATAGTTTTTTCCATATGGAATTTTCCGGGAATTTCCCGACTTTTCGGGCGCATTTTCCAACATCGGAAAATCCTATGTCTAATTATTTGGCTTACCATCCCCACAAACCGAGTTTGAAGTCAATCGGATGAAAAATAGTTTTTTCCATGAAGAATTTTCCGGCTATTTTCCTTGTGGGAGGATTTTCCACAATCGAAAAATCACATGTCTAATTTTTTAGCATATTATCCTTACAAACCGAATTTGAAGCCAATCGAATGAAAAACAGTTTTTTCCATATGGAATTTTCCGGGAATTTCCCGACTTTTCGGGCACATTTTCCAACATCGGAAAATCTTATGTCTAATTATTTTGCATTCTATCCTTACAAACCGAGTTTGAAGTCAATCGGATCAAAAATAGTTTTTCACAAGAAATTTTCTGGGTATTTTCTTTGTGGGCGGATTTTCCAACATTTGAATATCTTATATCCAATTACTTAGCATACTATCCTTACAAACCGAGTTTGAAGCCAATCGAAAGAAAATAGTTTTTTCCATATGGAATTTCCGGGAATTTCCCGACTTTTCGGGCGGATTTTCCATCATCGGAAAATCTCAAGTCGAATTATTCTGCTTACCAGCCTCACAAACCGAGTTTGAAGTCAATCGGATGAAAAATAGTTTTTTCCATAAAGAATTTTCCGACCATTTTCCTTGTGGGCAGATTTTCTGGAATCGGGGAAACAGGTGTCCAATTATTTCGCTTACTTTAGTCACAAACCAAATTTCAAGTCAATCGGATGAAAAACAAAATTTTCAGAAAATTTCAGCTTTCTATCTCTTACCGTTCAGGCTCTACGTTGATTGCCAATCAGTGAATCAGTCAGTCAGGACAAACTCTTTTATATATATAGAGACTAGCATATAACCCGGCGCGCTTCGCTTCGCCACCATCAGTATAGCCGCCAAAATAATGAAAAAAACGTTGGCAATGATACCACCCCCGCCCCCATTTTCCGACCATCAGAAATGAGAAAATTATTTTCCACCTAGTTGACTCATTAAGTGTACAAACGCTGAAACCACCCCCTGCACCCATTATCCGACCTTGAGGGTGAGTATGCGCAAAGCTAAAAACTTTATCCTATTTAATTGGCCCATAGAGCTTTCAAACCAAATTTAATACATATCGGCTAAAAACCCACCCCCGCACCCATATTCCGACCTTTGCAGTGAACTTCCCGAAATAAAAAAACACGTGTTTCCATTTATTCTGACCCTAGAGCTTACAGAACAAATTTTATTCAGATCGGCTCACAAATAGCCATTGTCACTGAACCGAAATACGCCCACCATTATTCTTGCCTGTGGGCGGAAATTCCACCGCCGAGAAATTAAATGTCTAATTATTTTCTATAATGTGTTCACAAACCCATTTTGAAGCCAATCGGATTAAAAATAGGTTTTACCATATAGAATTTTCCAGGCATTTCCCCACTCTTGGGTCAAATTTTCCAACATCGTAAAATCGCATGTCAACTTATTTTGTATACTATTACTACAAACCGAGTTTGAAGTCAATCGGATGAAAAATAGTGTTTTCCATATAGAATTTTCCGGCCATTTTCCTTGTGGGTGGATTTTCCACAGTCAAAAAATCACTTGTCTAACTATTTAGCATACTATCCTTACAAACCGAGTTTGAAGCCAATCGGATGAAAAACAGTTTTTTCCATATGGAATTTTCCGGGAATTTCCCGACTTTTTCGGGCGCATTTTCCAACATTGGAAAATCTCATGTCTAATTATTTTGCATACTATCCTTACAAACCGAGTTTGAAGTCAATCGGATTAAAAATAGTTTTTCATATAGAATGTTCCGGGTATTTTCTTGTGGGCGGATTTTCCAACATTTGAATATCTTATATCCAATTACTTAGCATACTATCCTTACAAACCGAGTTTGAAGCCAATCAAAAGAAAATAGTTTTTTCCATATGGAATTTCCGGGAATTTCCCGACTTTTCGGGCGGATTTCAGCTTTCTATCTCTTACCGTTCAGGGTCTGCGTTGATTGCCAATCAGTCAGTCAGTCAGTCAGTCAGTCAGGACAAACTCTTTTATATATATAGAGACTAGCATATAACCCGGCGCGCTTCGCTTCGCCACCATCAGTATAGCCGCCAAAATTATGAAAAAAACGTTGGCAATGATACCACCCCATATACCTTCACACCTCCACATACTTGGCCCGTTAAGCGTACAAACGCTAATACCACCCCCGTCACCCATTATCCGACCTTGAGGGTGAGTAAGCGCAAAGCTAAAAACTTTATCCTATTTAATTGGCCCATACAGCTTTCAAACCAAATTTAATACATATCGGCTAAAAACCCACCCCCCACCCATAATCCGACCTTTGCAGTGAACTTCCCGAAATAAAAAAACACGTGTTTCCATTTATTCTGACCCTAGATCTTACAAAACGAATTTTATTCAGATCGGCTCACAAATAGCCATTGTCACTGAACCGAAATACGCCCACCATTATTCTTGCCTGTGGGCAGAAATTCTACCACCGAGAAATCAAATGTATAATTATTTTCTATAATGTGTTCACAAACCGATTTTGAAGCCAATCGGATTAAAAAATAGGTTTTACCATATAGAATTTTCCGACTTTTCGTGCGGATTTTCCAACATTGGAAAATCTCAAGTCTAATTATTTTGCATACTATCCTTACAAACCGAGTTTGAAGTCAATCGAATGAAAAATAGTGTTTTCCATATGGATTTTTCCGGCCATTTTCCCAAAAAAAAATCACATGCCTAATTATTTAGCAACTACCCTTACAAACCGAGTTTGAAGCCAAACGGATGAAAAATAGTTTTTTCCATATGGAATTTTCCCGGGAATTTCCCGACTTTTTCGGGCAGATTTTCCATCATCGGAAAATCTCAAGTCTAATTATTCTGCTTACCATCCTCACAAACCGAGTTTGAAGTCAATCGGATGAAAAATAGTTTTTTCCATGTAGAATTTTCCGGCCATTTTCCTTGTGGGCGGATTTTCCGAAATCTGGAAAACAGGTGTCCAATTATTTCGCTTACTTTACTTACAAACCAAATTTCAAGTCAATCGGATGAAAAACAAAATTTTACCCATAGTAGCTTTTCCGGGAGTTTTCCACCCCTTAGGGGGTGGAATTTTCCAAAACCCCGCCTTAGTGCTCACTTTCAACTCATAAGGAAACTTCTGTGAAAATTTCAGCTTTCTATGTCTTACCGTTCAGGCTCTACGTTGATTGCCAATCAGTGAATCAGTGAATCAGTCAGTCAGTCAGGACAAACTCTTTTATATATAGAGAGACTAGCATATAACCCGGCGCGCTTCGCTTCGCCACCATCAGTATAGCCGCCAAAATGATGAAAAAAACGTTTGGCAAAGATCCCACCCCCGCCACCATTTTACGACCATCAGAAATGAGAAAATTATTTTCCACCTTGTTGCCCCATTAAGCGTACAAACGCTGAAACCACCCCCGGCACCCATTATCCGACCTTGAGGGTGGGTATGCGCAAAGCTAAAAACTTTATCCTATTTAATCCCAGATCGGCTCACAAATAGCCATTGTCACTGAACCGAAATACGCCCACCATTATTCTTGCCTGTGGGAGGAAATTCTACCACCAGAAATCAAATTTCTAATTATTTTCTATAATGTGTTCACAAACCGATTTTGAAGCCAATCGGATTAAAAATAGGTTTTACCATATAGAATTTTCCGGGAATTTTCCGACTTTTCGTTTGGATTTTCCACCATTGGAAAATTTAATGTCTAATTATTTTGCATACTATCCTTACAAACCGAGTTTGAAGTCAATCGGAGTGTTTTCCATTTAAAATTTTCCGGACATTTTCCTTGTAGGTGGATTTTCCACAATCGAAAAATCTCATGTCAACTTATTTTGCATACTATCGCTGCAAACCGAGGTTGAAGTCAATCGGATCAAAAATAGTTTTCATATAGAATTTTCCGGGTATTTTCTTTTGTGGGCGGATTTTCCAACATTTGAAAATCTCATGTCCACTTATTTTGCATACTATCCTAACAAACCGAGTTTGAAGTCAATCGGATGAAAAATAGTATTTTCCATAGAGAATTTTCCAGGCATTTCCCCACTCTTGGGGCGAAATTTCCAACATTTGAAAATCTCATGTCAACTTATTTTGAATACTATCGCTGCAAACCGAGTTTGAAATCAATCGGGTCAAAAATAGTTTTTCATATAGAATTTTCCGGGTATTTTCTTTGTGGGCGTATTTTCCAACATTTGAAAATCTCATGTCTAATTACTAAGCATACTATCCTTACAAATCGAGTTTGAAGCCAATCGGATGAAAAATAGTTTTTTCCCTTTGGAATTTTCCGGGAATTTCCCGACTTTTCTGGCGGATTTTCCATCATCGGAAAATCTCAAGTCTAATTATTCTGCTTAACATCCTCACAAACCGAGTTTGAAGTCAGTCGGATGAAAAATAGTTTCTTTCATGAAGAATTTTCCGGTCATTTTCCTTGTGGGCGGATTTTCCAAAATCTGGGAAACAGGTGTCCAATTATTTCGCTTACTTTACTTACAAACCAAATTTCAAGTCAATCGGATGAAAAACAAAATTTTCCCCATAGTAGCTTTTCCGGGAGTTTTCCACCCCTTAGGGGTGGAATTTTCAAAACCCCCGCCTTAGTGCTCACTTTCAACTCATAAGGAAACTTCTGTGAAAATTTCAGCTTTCTATCTCTTACCGTTCAGGCTCTACGTTGATTGCCAATCAGTCAGTCAGTCAGTCAGTCAGGACAAACTCTTTTATATATATACTAGCATATAACCCGGCGCGCTTCGCTTCGCCACCATCAGTATAGCCGCCAAAATGATAAAAAAAATCGTTTGGCTATGATCCCACCCCCGCCCCCCATTTCCGACCATCAGAAATGAGAAAATTATTTTCCACCTAGTTGGCCCATTAAGCGTACAAACGCTGAAACCACCACGGCACCCATTATCCGACCTTGAGGGTAGGTATGCGCAAAGCTAAAAACTTTATCGTATTTAATTGGCCCAGATCGGCTCACAAATAGCCATTGTCACTGAACCGAAATACGCCCACCATTATTCTAGCCTGTGGGCGGAAATTCTACCACAGAGAAATCAAATGTCTAATTATTTTCTATAATGTGTTCACAAACCGATTTTGAAGCCAATCGGATTAAAAATAGGTTTTACCATATGGAATTTTCCGGGAATTTCCCGACTTTTCGTGCGGATTTTCCAACATTGGAAAATCTCATGTCTAATTATTTTGCATACTATCCTTACAAACCGAGTTTGAAGTCAATCGTATGAAAAATAGTGTTTTCCATATAGAATTTTCCGGCCATTTTCCTTGTGGGTGGATTTTCCACAATCGAAAAATTTCAAGTCAACTTACTTTGTATACTATCGCTGCAAACCGAGTTTGAAGTCAATCGGATCCAAAATAGTTTTTCATATAGAATTTCCGGGTATTTTCTTTGTGGGCGGATTTTCCAACATTTGAAAATCTCAGGTCCAATTACTTAGCATACTATCCTTACAAACCGAGTTTGAAGCCAATCGGATGAAAAATAGTTTTTTCCCTTTGGAATTTTCCGGGAATTTCCCGACTTTTCGGGCGGATTTTCCATCATCGGAAAATCTCTAGTCTAATTATTCTACTTACTATCCTCACAAACCGAGTTTGAAGTCAATCGGATGAAAAATAGTTTCTTTCATGAAGAATTTTCCGGTCATTTTCCTTGTGGGCGGATTTTCCAAAATCTGGGAAACAGGTGTCCAATTATTTCGCTTACTTTACTTACAAACCAATTTTCAAGTCAATCGGATGAAAAACAAAATTTTCCCCATAGTAGCTTTTCCGGGAGTTTTCCACCACTTAGGGGTGGAATTTTCCAAAACCCCGCCTTAGTGCTCACTTTCAACTCATAAGGAAACTTCTGTGAAAATTTCAGCTTTCTATCTCTTACCGTTCAGGCTCTGCGTTGATTGCCAATCAGTCAGTCAGGACAAACTCTTTTATATGTAGAAGAGACTAGCATATAACCCGGCGCGCTTCGCTTCGCCACCATCAGTTTAGCCGCCAAAATGATGAAAAAACGTTTGGCAATGACTCCACCCCCGCCCCCATTTTCCGACCATCAGAAATGGGAATATTATTTTCCACCTATTTGGCCCATTAAGCGTACAAACGCTGAAACCAACCCCGACACCCATTATCCGACCTTGAGGGTGAGTATGCGCAAAGCTAAAAACTGTATCCTATTTAATTGGCCCAGATCGGCTCACAAATAGCCATTGTCACTGAACCGAAATACGCCCACCATTATTCTTGCCTGTGGGCGGAAATTCTACCACCGAGAAATCAAATGTCTAATTATTTTCTATAATGTGTTCACAAACCGATTTTGAAGCCAATCGCATTAAAAATAGGTGTTCCATATAGAATTTTCCGGGAATTTCCCGACTTTTCGTTTGGATTTTCCCCCATTGGAAAATTTCATGTCTAATTATTTTGCACACTATCCTTACAACGCGAGTTTGAAGTCAATCGGAGTGTTTTCCATTTAAAATGTTCCGGCCATTTTCCTTGTAGGTGGATTTTCCACAATCGAAAAATCTCATGTCAACTTATTTTGTATACTATCGCTGCAAACCGAGGTTGAAGTCAATCGGATCAAAAATAGTTTTTCATATAGAATTTTCCGGGTATTTTCTTTGTGGGCGGATTTTCCAACATTTGAAAATCTCATGTCCAATTATTTTGCATACTATCCTTACAAACCGAGTTTGAAGTCAATCGGATGAAAAATAGTGTTTTCCATATAGAATTTTCCTGGCATTTCCCCTCTCTTGGGGCGAATTTTCCAACATCGGAAAATCTCATGTCAACTTGTTTTGTATACTTTCGCTGCAAACCGAGTTTGAAGTCAATCGGATCAAAAATAGTTTTCCATATAGAATTTTCCGGGTATTTTCTTTGTGGGCGGATTTTCCAACATTTAAAAATCTCATGTCCAATTACTTAGCATACTATCCTTACAAACCGAGTTTGAAGCCAATCGGATGAAAAATAGTTTTTTCCCTTTGGAATTTTCCGGGAATTTCCCGACTTTTCGGGCGGATTTTCCATCATCGGAAAATCTCAAATCTAATTATTCTGCTTAACATCCTCACAAACCGAGTTTGAAGTCAGTCGGATGGAAAATAGTTTCTTTCATGAAGAATTTTCCGGCCATTTTCCTTGTGGGCGGATTTTCCAAAATCTGGGAAACAGGTGTCCAATTATTTCGCTTACTTTACTTACAAACCAAATTTCAAGTCAATCGGATGAAAAACAAAATCTTCCCCATAGTAGCTTTTCCGGTAGTTTTCCACCCCTTAGGGGTGGAATTTTCCAAAACCCCGCCTTAGTGCTCACTTTCAACTCATAAGGAAACTTCTGTGAAAATTTCAGCTTTCTATCTCTTACCGTTCAGGCTCTACGTTGATTGCCAATCAGTCAGTCAGTCAGTCAGGACAAACTCTTTTATATATATAGAGACTAGCATTTAACCCGGCGCGCTTTGCTTCGCCACCATCAGTTAAGCCGCCAAAATTATGAAAAAAACCGTTTGGCAATGATACCACCCCCGCCCCCATTTTCCGACCTTCAGAAATAAGAAAATTATTTTCCCATTGAGCGCACAAACGCTGAAACATATTTTTGAATATGTTTCTTCCGCAGATCTTGCAAATTGAATTAACTCCAAAACCCCGCCCTGCAGTGAAATATCAACCATTCGCCATTTTTCCATGTTTTAGGAAATTTGAATTTTTTTTCTCATTTACAATATTTGGTCCATATCATACTAACAAACCATATTTTAATAAGATCTGCTAGAAGAAAAAAGTTCGGCTATGAACCCACCCCCGCCTTCCTTTTTCCGACCTTCAGAAATGAGAAAATGATTTTCCACCTATTTGGCCCATTGAGCGTACAAACCCTGAACCACCCCCGGCACCCATTATCCGACCTTGAGTATGCGCAAAGCTAAAAACTTAATCCTATTTAATTGTTCCATAGAGCTTTCAAACAAAATTTAATACATATCGGCTGAAATATAACGTTCAGAAATGAACCCACCCCCGCACCCATATTCCGACTTTTGCAGTGAACTCCGGTTTTCTCCATGAAGAATTTTCCGGCCATTTTCCTTGTGGGTGGATTTTCCACAATCGAAAAATTTCATGTCAACTTATTTTGTATACTATCGCGACAAACCGAGATTGAAGTCAATCGGATGAAAAATAGTTTTTTCCCTTTGGAATTTTCCGGGAATTTCCCGACTTTTTGAGCGGATTTTCCATCATCGGAAAATATCAAGTCTAATTATTCTGCTTAACATGCTCACAAACCGAGTTTGAAGTCAGTCGGATGAAAAATAGTTTCTTTCATGAAGAATTTTCCGGCCATTTTCCTTGTGGGTGGATTTTCCAACATTTAAAAATCTCATGTCCACTTATTTTGCATACTATCCTTACAAACCGAGTATGAAGTCAATCGGATGAAAAATAGTGTTTTTCATATAGAATTTTCCAGGCATTTCCCCACTCTTGGGGCGAATTTTCCATCATCGGAAAATCTCATGTCAACTTATTTTGTATACTATCGCTGCAAACCGAGTTTGAAGTCAATCGGATCAAAAATAGTTTTTCATATAGAATTTTCCGGGTATTGTCTTTGTGGGCGGATTTTCCAACATTTGAAAATCTCATACTACATACATCTTGCATACTATCCTTACTAACCGAGTATGAAGTCAATCGGATGAAAAATAGTGTTTTCCATATAGAATTTTCCAGGCATTTCCCCACTCTTGGGGCGAATTTTCCAACATCGGAAAAGCTAATGTCAACTTATTTTGTATACTATCGCTGCAAACCGAGTTTGAAGTCAATCGGATCAAAAATAGTTTTTCATATAGAATTTTCCGGGTATTTTCTTTGTGGGCGGATTTTCCAACATTTGAAAATCTCATGTCCAATTACTTAGCATACTATCCTTACAAACCGAGTTTGAAGCCAATCGGATGAAAAATAGTTTTTTCCCTTTGGAATTTTCCGGGAATTTCCCGACTTTTTGAGCGGATTTTCCATCATCGGAAAATTTCAAGTCTAATTATTCTGCTTAACATGCTCACAACCCGAGTTTGAAGTCAGTCGGATGAAAAATAGTTTCTTTCATGAAGAATTTTCCGGCCATTTTCCTTGTGGGCGGATTTTCCGAAATCTGGGAAACAGGTGTCCAATTATTTCGCTTACTTTACTTACAATCCAAATTTCAAGTCAATCGGATGAAAAACAAAATTTTCCCCATAGTAGCTTTTCCGGGAGTTTTCCACCCTTTAGGGGTGGAATTTTCCAAAACCCCGCCTTAGTGCTCACTTTCAACTCATAAGGAAACTTCTGTGAAAATTTCAGCTTTCTATCTCTTACCGTTCAGGCTCTGCGTTGATTGCCAATCAGTCAGTCAGTCAGTCAGTCAGTCAGGACAAACTCTTTTATATGTAGAGATAGATTGTTTAATAACTTGTCTCACCATCCAGATTATTTTCGATTATTTCTGGGTGGTTCATGTAAAAAGTTTTTTTTATGAATATAATTAAGATAAATTATATATGTAAAGCTGTTTTGTTATATAATGAAAATCAATTGTCATCTGTTCCAGTAGCAAATGCATCTGAAACGAAAGAGACTTATGTTACAATGGAGAAGAGAAGCAAAGTGGTTATACTAAATATCCTTGCTATCTTCATGAATGAGGGACAGTCGTGCTAAAAAAAATAAGAAAGAGAAAGGCCAGCTAGAATTATTTTTAAAAAAGAAGAAATGTTACAAATGTTCCACTGGTTCAGAATCAAAACGTCATTTTGCCGCCTGTGCATATAAAGTGGATAGTGACAGCGAGGCGTTTCTCCACCTGAAATCTGTGTTCTCTAGACTTAGTGAAGGCAACCTCAAAGAAGGTAATATATATTATTTGATCTTTATAAAATTGAAATTTTCTATAACTTAATTACTTGCAGGCATCTTTGTTGGTCCACAAATTCGAAAAATTATGACCGATAATGATTTTTTCGATTAAATTAAGTACTGTTAAATAAAGAGCTTGGCATAGTGTGCAGGTGCAGCAGGACTTTCTCAAGCTTAGTGTAAACGGCGGGAGCCAGCGCGCACAAAACAGAAGCGGCTGGCATACATTACCAGCAGCGGCCGTGACCGACAATCGGTTGTTATATTGATATATCGGAAAGAAGAAGAACAGCTGAGATAAGCGTAATGAAATCAGGCCACACATCCGCAAGACGTGACGACGAAAAGAAAAAACGAGAACGTAAGTTGAAGTCGGCCCTGCTCGACTTCGATATACTCGTTACTCAGGGTAAGGTTTATTTAAGAATATTTAATTAGATCACAACATGCCAAATTGTGGGAGATATGAAGTTTCTTCCAAAATGCGGGGGTGGCAACTCTACTATAGCTCATCTGATCGGGAAATGATGTATGGCGGATCGATAAGTAACGATATTAAAATATATGTCTAGAAGGTTCGATCAATTTTTTGTCAAAATTGTGGGAGATATGAGGTATGTTTCAAATTGCGGGGGTGAGATCTTTTCAATCGTTCATCTGATCAGGAAATAATGTATGGCGGATCGATAGGTAATGTTGATTAAAATATTTGACTAGAAGGATCGCACAATCTATTTTCAAAATTGTGGGAGATATGAGGGATTTTTCAAACTGCGGGGGCGGGAATACCTAGATCTCAAAGACTATAAGAGCTAGAGCTACCATTTTTTCAGTGTAGACTTGTATTTTCTGCACGCAGATCAAGTTTGTTTCTAATTTTTGCCAAGCCACCTTCCGCCCACGCAATATGAAAATGAGAGCGTAAGTTGAAGTCGGCCCTGCTCGACTTCGATATACCCGTTACTCAGGGTAAGGTTTATTTAAGAATATTTTATTAGATCACAAAATGCCCAAATTGTGAGAGATATGATTTTTTTTTCCAAATTGCGGGGGTGGCAACTCTACTATAGCTCATCTGATCGGGAAATAATTTATGGCGGATCGATAAGTAATGATGATTTAAAATATATGTCTAGAAGGTTCGAACAATCTAATTTCAAAATTGTGGGAAATATGAGGTATTTTCAAATTGCGGGGGCGTGAACTTTTCTTTCTTTCGTCTGATCAAGAAATGATGTATGGTGGATCGATAGGTAAAGATGATTAAAATATATGTCTTCCAGGGTTCGAATAATTTATCTTCAAAATTGTGGGAGATATAAAGTCTTTTCCAAATTGCGGGGGTGTCAACTCTACTATCGTTCATCTTATCAAGAAATGATCTATGGCGGATCGATAGGTTATAATGATTTAAATATATGTCTAAAAGGTCCGAACAATCTATTTTCAAAATTGTGGGAGATATGAGGTTTATTTCAAATTGCGGGGGTGGCCACTCTGTTATCGTTCATCTAATCGGAAAATGATGTATGGCGGATCGACAGGTAATAATGATCATAATAAATGTCTAGAAGGTTCGAACAATCTATTTGCAAAATTGTGGAAGATATGAGGTTTTTCATATTGCGGGGGCGGGAGGGGGAGTGGCAAAAATTTGAAACAAACTTGATTTCATAAAAATGGTAGCTCTAGCTCTTATGGTCTCTGAGATCTAGGTGTTCATACAGACTGACGGACGGACGGACGGACGGACGGACGGACGGACGGACAGACGGACAGACGGACATGTCTATATCGACTCGGCTTTTGATGCTGATCAAGAATATATATACTTTATGGTGTCGGAGATGCTTCCTTCTGCCTGTTACATACATTTGCACGAACTTAGTATACCCTTTTTATACCCGTTACTCGTAGAGTAAAAAGGGTATACTAAGTTCGTGCAAATGTATGTAACAGGCAGAAGGAAGCATCTCCGACCCCATAAAGTATATAAGCATATAAGTATATATTCTTGATCAGCATCAATAGCCGAGTCGATATAGACATGTCCGTCTGTCCGTCTGTCTGTCTGTCCGTCTGTCTGTCTGTATGAACACCTAGATCTCAGGAACTATAAGAGCTAGAGCTACCATATTTTCGGCAGACTTGTATCTTCTGCACGCAGATCAAGTTTGTTTCAAATTTTTGCCACGCCCCCTCCCGCCCCCGCAATATGAAAAAACCTCATATCTCCCACAATTTTGAAAAAAAGTTATTCAAACCTTCTAGACATATATTTTAATCATCATTACCTATCGATCCGCCATACATCATTTTTCGATCAGATGAACGATAGAAGAGTTGCCACCCATGCAATTTGAACGAGAGCGTAAGTTGAAGTCGGCCCTGCTCGACTTTGATATACCCGTTACTCAGGGAAGGGTTTATTTAGGAATATTTTATTAGATCACAACATGCCAAAATTGTGGAAGATATGAGTTTTTTTCCCAAATTGCGGGGGTGGCAACTCTACTATCGTTCATCTGATCGGAAAACTATGTATGGGAGCTCGATAAGTAATGATGATTAAAATATATGTCTAGAAGGTTCGAACAATCTATTTCCAAAATTGTGGGAGATATGAGGAATTTTTCAAACTGCGGGGGGCGGGAACTTTTCTATCGTTCATCTGATCAGGAAATGATGTATTGAGGATCGATTGGTAATGATGATCAAAATATATGTCCAGAAGGTTCCAATAATCTATCTTCAAAATTGTGAGAGATATGAGGTCTTTTCCAAATTGCGGGGGTGGCAACTCTACTATCGTACATCTGATCGGGAATTGAAGTATGGCGGATTGATAAGTAATGATGATTAAAATATATGTCTAGACGAATCGAACAATCTATTTTAAACGAGAGCGTAAGTTGAAGTCGGCCCTGCTCGACTTCGATATACCCGTTACTCAGGGCAAGGTTTATTTAAGAATATTTTATTAGATCACAACATGCCCAAATTGTGGGAGATATGAGGTATTTTTCAAATTGCGGGGGCGTGAACTTTTCCATCGTGCATCTGATAAGAAAATGATGTATGGCGGATTAATAGGTAATGATGATTTAAATATATGTCTAGAAGGTTCGAACAATCTATTTTCAAAATTGTGGGAAATATGAGATATTTTTTCGAATTGCGGGGGCGTGAACTTTTCTATCGTTCATCTGATCAAGAAACGATGTATGGAGGATCGATAGGAAAGGATGATTAAAATATATGTCTAGAAAGTTCGAACAATGTATTTTAAGAGTTGTGGAAGATATGTGAAATTTTTCATATTGCGGGGGCGGCAACTCTTCTATCGTTCGTCTGATCGGAAAATGATGTATAGCGGATCGATAGGTAATGATGATTAAAATATATTTCTAGAAGGTCCGAACAATCTATTTTCAAAATTGTGGGAGATATGAGGTTTTTTTCATATTGCGGGGGCGGGAGGGGGGCGTGGCAAAAATTTGAAAACAAACTTGATCTGCCTGCAGACAATACAAGTCTACACTGAAGTTTCTTCCAAAATGCGGGGGGTGGCAACTCTACTATAGCTCATCTGATCGGGAAATGATGTATGGCGGATCGATAAGTAACGATATTAAAATATATGTCTAGAAGGTTCGATCAATTTTTTGTCAAAATTGTGGGAGATATGAGGTATGTTTCAAATTGCGGGGGTGAGATCTTTTCAATCGTTCATCTGATCAGGAAATAATGTATGGCGGATCGATAGGTAATGTTGATTAAAATATTTGACTAGAAGGATCGCACAATCTATTTTCACAATTGTGGAGATATGAGGGATTTTTCAAACTGCGGGGCGGGAATACCTAGATCTCAAAGACTATAAGAGCCAGAGCTACCATTTTTTCAGTGTAGACTTGTATTTTCTGCACGC
This sequence comes from Lordiphosa mommai, assembly GCA_018904225.1. Taxonomy (NCBI): domain Eukaryota; kingdom Metazoa; phylum Arthropoda; class Insecta; order Diptera; family Drosophilidae; genus Lordiphosa; species Lordiphosa mommai. The sequence goes on along the minus strand of JAEIFT010000122.1, from coordinate 646,803 downwards.
AGATCAAGTTTGTTTCTAATTTTTGCCAAGCCACCTTCCGCCCACGCAATATGAAAATGAGAGCGTAAGTTGAAGTCGGCCCTGCTCGACTTCGATATACCCGTTACTCAGGGTAAGGATTATTTAAGAATATTTTATTAGATCACAAAATGCCCAAATTGTGATAGATATGATTTTTTTTTCCAAATTGCGGGGGTGGCAACTCTACTATAGCTCATCTGATCGGGAAATAATTTATGGCGGATCGATAAGTAATGATGATTTAAAATATATGTCTAGAAGGTTCGAACAATCTAATTTCAAAATTGTGGGAAATATGAGGTATTTTCAAATTGCGGGGGGGCGTGAACTTTTCTTTTCTTTCGTCTGATCAAGAAATGATGTATGGTGGATCGATAGGTAAAGATGATTAAAATATATGTCTTCCAGGGTTCGAATAATTTATCTTCAAAATTGTGGGAGATATAAAGTCTTTTCCAAATTGCGGGGGTGTCAACTCTACTATCGTTCATCTTATCAAGAAATGATCTATGGCGGATCGATAGGTTATAATGATTTAAATATATGTCTAAAAGGTCCGAACAATCTATTTTCTAAATTGTGGGAGATATGAGGTTTATTTCAAATTGCAGGGGGTGGCAACTCTGTTATCGTTCATCTAATCGGAAAATGATGTATGGAGGATCGACAGGTAATAATGATCATAATAAATGTCTAGAAGGTTCGAACAATCTATTTGCAAAATTGTGGAAGATATGAGGTTTTTCATATTGCGGGGGCGGGAGGGGGAGTGGCAAAAATTTGAAACAAACTTGATCTGCGTGCAGACAATACAAGTCTACACTGCAAAAATGGTAGCTCTAGCTCTTATGGTCTCTGAGATCTAGGTGTTCATACAGACTGACGGACGGACGGACGGACCGACGGACGGACGGACGGACAAACGGACAGACGGACATGTCTATATCGACTCGGCTTTTGATGCTGATCAAGAATATATATACTTTATGGTGTCGGAGATGCTTCCTTCTGCCTGTTACATAAATTTGCACGAACTTAGTATACCCTTTTTATACCCGTTACTCGTAGAGTAAAAAGGGTATACTAAGTTCGTGCAAATGTATGTAACAGGCAGAAGGAAGCACCTCCGACCCCCATAAAGAGATAAGCATATAAGTACATATTCTTGATCAGCATCAATAGCCGAGTCGATATAGACATGTCCGTCTGTCCGTCTGTCTGTCCTGTCCGGTCTGTTTGTCTGTCGTTCGTCTGGTTGAACACCTAGATTACTCAGGAACTATAAGAGCTAGAGCTAATCCGTGATTTCTGACCGCAGGCCATCTCATATTCCCTCCCATCAATGCCGAACATACTCCAGTATGTATTGGAAGAAGGGAGGGGGCAACTGAAAGCGGCGCGTCCCGGTAGCTATTGCCCTCTCGCTCTCTTCTCGTGGCGGGTGTTGTTGTTGTCGTTGCTTAGTTTTCTTTTACACTAGTCCCGTCACTTTTTTAATTTGCGGGGGAGGCGGGCGTGGCAAAAATCAAAACAAACTTGATCTCCTGCACGCAGAACAAATATGTTCCAAACACTTCAAACCTCTATCTCTTGCCATCTCTGAGCTCTCTTCGCTACGGGACAGACGGACAGACGGACTGGCTATATCGACTCGGCTGTTGATGCTGATCAAGAATATATACTTATGGGGTCGGAGATGCTTCCTTCTGGCTGTTACATACATTTTTTGAACAAACCCCATATACTCTGTGTACCTTCGGTAAAGAGTATAATTATTCAAACCTTCTAGACATATATTTAATCATCATTACCTATCGATCCGCCATACATCATTTTTCGATCAGATGAACGATAGAAGAGCTTGCCACCCCCGCAATTTGAACGAGAGCGTAAGTTGAAGTCGGCCCTGCTCGACTTCGATATACCCGTTACTCAGGGAAAGGTTTATTTAGGAATATTTTATTAGATCACAACATGCCAAAATTGTGGAAGATATGAGTTTTTTTTCCCAAATTGCGGGGTGGCAACTCTACTATCGTTCATCTGATCGGAAAACTATGTATGGGAGCTCGATAAGTAATGATGATTAAAATATATGTCTAGAAGGTTCGAACAATCTATTTCCAAAATTGTGGGAGATATGAGGAATTTTTCAAATTGCGGGGGCGGGAACTTTTCTATCGTTCATCTGATCAGAAATGATGTATTGAGGATCGATTGGTAATGATGATCAAAATATATGTCCAGAAGGTTCCAATAATCTATCTTCAAAATTGTGAGAGATATGAGGTCTTTTCCAAATTGCGGGGGTGGCAACTCTACTATCGTACATCTGATCGGGAATTGAAGTATGGCGGATTGATAAGTAATGATGATTAAAATATATGTCTAGACGAATCGAACAATCTATTTTAAACGAGAGCGTAAGTTGAAGTCGGCCCTGCTCGACTTCGATATACCCGTTACTCAGGGCAAGGTTTATTTAAGAATATTTTATTAGATCACAACATGCCCAAATTGTGGGAGATATGAGGTATTTTTCAAATTGCGGGGGCGTGAACTTTTCTATCGTTCATCTGATAAGAAAATGATGTATGGCGGATTAATAGGTAATGATGATTTAAATATATGTCTAGAAGGTTCGAACAATCTATTTTCAAAATTGTGGGAAATATGAGATATTTTTCGAATTGCGGGGGGCGTGAACTTTTCTATCGTTCATCTGATCAAGAAACGATGTATGGAGGATCGATAGGAAAGGATGATTAAAATATATGTCTAGAAAGTTCGAACAATGTATTTTAAGAGTTGTGGAAGATATGTGAAATTTTTCATATTGCGGGGGCGGGAACTCTTCTATCGTTCGTCTGATCGGAAAATGATGTATAGCGGATCGATAGGTAATGATGATTAAAATATATTTCTAGAAGGTCCGAACAATCTATTTTCAAAATTGTGGGAGATATGAGGTTTTTTTCATATTGTGGGGGCGGGAGGGGGCGTGGCAAAAATTTGAAACAAACTTGATCTGCCTGCAGACAATACAAGTCTACACTGAAGTTTCTTCCAAAATGCGGGGGTGGCAACTCTACTATAGCTCATCTGATCGGGAAATGATGTATGGCGGATCGATAAGTAACGATATTAAAATATATGTCTAGAAGGTTCGATCAATTTTTTGTCAAAATTGTGGGAGATATGAGGTATGTTTCAAATTGCGGGGGTGAGATCTTTTCAATCGTTCATCTGATCAGGAAATAATGTATGGCGGATCGATAGGTAATGTTGATTAAAATATTTGACTAGAAGGATCGCACAATCTATTTTCAAAATTGTGGAAGATATAAGGTATTTTACAAATTGCGGGGGCGGCAACTCTACATCGTAGCGTCACCAGTCGTGGTATATATTAGTTTTATATGTTTCTACACAGTTCTGGACAAATTTATCAAAATCGGATGACTATAGCATATAGCTGCCATAGGAACGATCGGTTCAAAAACTAGTTCTAATGAGAAAAACTTTTTTGTTTTCCATCGTAGCGTCACTAATCTTGGTCTACATTAGTTTTATATGCTTCCACATAATTCTGGAAAAATTTTATTAAAATCGGATGACTATATCATATAGCTGCCATAGAAACGGTAAGTCAAAAAACTAGTTCTAGTGAGAAAAACTTTTTTGTTTTCCATCGTAGCGTCATTAATCTTGGTTTATGTTAGTTTTATATGCTTTCACATTATACAGGAAAAATTAATCAAAATCGGATGACTATAGCATATAGCTGCCATAGGACCGATCGGTCGGAAAATGTGTTTTACTAAGAAAAGTTTTTTTTATGGTCAAATTGTTATTATCAGTGATTTAGAAATTTTAAATATCTGATATCTATATCCGATATATATTTCACCGGTTAAATCAGTTGTAGTTAAGTTTGTCAAGTGTATTAAAACTTCGGCACAGTCGAAGTTAGCTTTGCCTTCTCGTTTTACGACGCTTATGTTGTTTATAATTTTAACATTAATTTTACTCCAAATTTCAACAATTTTTATACACTTGAAAAGCGTTTATTAATTTTGACCAGAAGTTTGTAACGCATAGAAATATTCATTTTTGACCCCATAAACAATATATATTCTTGATCAGGACGACGAGCTGAGTTCAATTCCGTCTGTCTGTCTTTCTGTCTGTTTCTAGTACTAGTACTAGTCCCTCAGTTTTAAAGCTATCGTGCTGAAATTTTGCACAGAGTCTTCTTTTTACTGCACGCAACTAATATGTCGGTCGGAAAATGTGATTTACTAGGAAAAGATTTTTTTTTTATAGTATAAAATTTTTATAATCAATGATTTACAAATTTTAAAAATTTTAAATATCTGAATCTATACCTATATAAATTTTAGCGGTTAAATCAGTTGAGTAAAAGTTTTCAAGTGTATTAAATCTTCGACACAGTCGAAGTAAGCTTTGCCTTCTCGTTGTTCTAATTTCTGGAGTAAAGACTGTGTAGGAATACGAATTTTTGTCCGTCTCTTTTTTACACTAACTGAAGAAAAAATAATACCTCAAAATATCTTGAATGCTTGGCAGATTGAGTCACAGAGGAAGAGAGAAATACTGCTCTGTGATTGAGTCCACTTAACTGACATGGAGTGTCAAACACAGAAGCCTGGCGCGGCAATAAACTTACGTCAGAGATTGATAAAGGAGCGTCCATTTCTTTATTGCTAAATTCAACTGACATTGTGGATAATTGAAATTACTTTAGCTTATATGTGTAGTGACAATTAATACTACGGTTACTAGACCTGGTACGAAGAAAATTAAAATTCATTGTCTATTGGAATGCACTTGGCTTTTGAGCCGTAGAAAGCTTTTATTGTTATTTAAAACTGAATTTTTTCTTTTTAGAGTATTTTTTATCAGGGTTCGTAAATTATTAATTATTTTCATGCCATGATAAATAACATCAATGCTAAAAATAATAATTTTCAGTCATGAAAATAAAAAAATTTACATATGGCAAGAATTATTTTATTCATGTAACTAACACGCGCATTTTTGCCACGCTTGTAATATACTTGTGTGTGAATTATTTTTTCTGCCTCGTGTAAGCAAAAAATTAGAAAAGATACTTGCCACAAAATATTTGTCGCCCATGTGAGAAATTATTCGATTTTTGGATTTTTTCACATTGCATTTGGATTGGTGTGTATGTGAGATTCGCTTGTGCGCGGCCAAGCCGCCGTCAACGGGGGTGGAAAAAAATAGAATACGTCACGACGAGTCGCGATCGTCGTCCCTTTTTTATGAGGGCCATAAAATTTGACTACCTGCTGTTTTCGCAATGACCTGCAGGCTAGTTATGAAACTGCAAATCGAAGTAGGTTAGAGTTATCCCCTTTAATGAAGAATAAATGTGTATTCTTCAGGTACATATGCGTATTTATGGGGGCGTATTTTCCATTGACCTGCATATTTTTACACCCGTTACTCGTAGAGCAAAAAGGGTATACTAATGCTACATTTATACTACGCTGAGTTTGCTATCGAAATCGTTATCGACGCAATAACTCTGATTTGGCGTTTATACTGGCACAAGGTTGCGTCCTGCGTTCATCGTCAACGAAACAGCTGATTTTGTTTGTTTTGGTTTTGTTGAAAGCAAAAAAAAAATTCAAAAAAAATAGAAGGCTAACATCGGCTACGCCGATGTTTTAAATACCCTTGCAGTTTTTGAAAGGCGCTACCATTGATAACAAAAAAGTTTTTCTCGACTAGAATTAGTTTTTAGACCGATCGTTCCTATGGCAGCTATATGATATAGTCATCCGATTTTGATCAATTTTTCAGAATTGTGTAAAAGCATATAAAACTGATATATACCACAATTAGTGACGCTACGATGGAAAACAAAAAAGTTTTTCTCACTAGAACTTGTTTTTGGACCGATCGTTCCTATGGCAGCTATATGCTATAGTCATCCGATTCCGATAATTTTTTCCAGAATTGTGTGGAAGTATATAAAACTAATATATACCACGATTGGTGATGCTACGATGGAAAACAAAAAAGTTTTTCTCACTAGAACTAGTTTTTGGACCGAACGTTTATATGGCAGCTATATGCTATAGTCATCCGATTTTGATCAATTTTTCCAGAATTGTGTGGAAGCATATAAAACTTATATATACCACGACTGGTGACGCTACGATGGAAAACAAAAAAAAGTTTTTCTCATTAGAACTAGTTTTTGGACCGATCGTTCCTATGGCAGCTATATGATATAGTCATCCGATCCGGCCGATTCCGACAAATGTGCAGCGTATTTGTATTTAAAGACTTTTTGCAAAGTTTGGTCAAGATAGCTTCAAAACTGAGGGAGGAGATAGCATAGAAACAGACGGACAGACGGACGGACGGACAGACGGAAATGAACTCAGCTCGTCATGCTGATCAAGAATATATATACTTTATGTGGTCGGAAATGCTTCCTTCTATGCGTTACAAACATCGTGACAATTTTAATATACCCTCTGCAAGGGTATAAAAACAGAATGAATACAAGTGAACTTTATTTATTATCTGCCATGGAGAAAAATGATGCTATGATGATGCAATTTATGGATTTGGCGGAGATGTCTGCAGCAACTCCAGGCATAGAGTAAATATTTCTAGAGGGAAAGATTGCTCTGCCGCCACAAACTTAACAGCGAAATAATTGTTATTGTCGCTCTCGCAACAAACTTAACAGCAAAATAATCAGCTGTTTTTTTGTTATTATCGCTCTCTGAGTACAGTCAACACAATGTCCGTCTCGCTCTAACCACCGTGTTTTCCTATCTGTGTTATAAGACCTTAGCAACATGTTGAAATCGCTGGCAACATTTTAAAAGTATCTCAACTCGTACTGTTACTTAACAGCGCCTCAATTTGAGAGCCGTCTCAATCTTCCCCTCTACTCTATGTCTGCAGCAACTCCAGGAGTGTGTATGTGGCATCGGCATAGAGTAAAGAGAGATAGAGGGGAAGATTGAGACGGCTCTCAAAATGAGGCGCTGTTAAGTAACAGTACGAGTTGAGATACTTTTAACCCTCTACTGCATCATAGAGTAAAGAGAGATAGAGGGGAAGATTGAGACGGCTCTCAAAATGAGGCGCTGTTAAGTAACAGTACGAGTTGAGATACTTTTAAAATGTTGCCAGCGATTTCAACATGTTGCTAAAGTCTTATAACACAGATAGGAAAACACGGTGGTTAGAGCGAGACGGACTTTGTCTTGACTGTACTCAGAGAGCGTTAATAACAAAAAACAGCTGATTATTTCGCTGTTAAGTTTGTTGCGAGAGCGACAATAACAAAGAACAGCTGATTATTTCTCTGTTAAGTTTGTGGCGGCAGAGCAATCTTTTCCTCTAGAAATATTTACTCTATGGCATCGGGTGTCCACTGAAATCTCTTTTCCGAGCCTACAATGTGTTCAAAGTTAATTGGAGAAGAGAATAAAACACTTGCTTACCTTTCTTTTCAGCCATAATTACAATAGTGGTGATAGTTGAAAACGATAGTCGAATGATAGGCAGAAATGGGCTAAAATTATCGAATATACCCAAAAAATCGAATAAACTCTGCAATCGAAACCGGCGTCCGTACAAGACGCCACTTTTTGTCACCACTAGGGCCCTATACTTTTTACATGGGAAAGACGCCGCGTCTTGGGCAAGACGCCGAAACGCAAGACGCAACCCCTAGTATAAACAGGCTATAAGTTCGTGCAAATGTATGTAACAGGCAGAAGGAAACATTTCGGACCCCATAAAGTATATATATTCTTGATCAGCATCAATAGCCGAGTCGATACAGACATGTCCGTCTGTCCGTCCATCTGTCCGTCCGTCTGTATGAACACCTAGATCTCAGAGACTATAAAAGCTACCATTTTTTCAGTGTAGACTTGTATTGTCTGCACGCCCCCTCCCGTCCCCGCAATATGAAAATAACCTCATATCTCCCACAATTTTGAAAATACATTGTTAAATCCTTTAAGACATATATTTCAATTATCATTACCTATCGATCCGCCATACATCATTTTTCGATCAGATGAACCATAGTAGATTTACCGCCCCCGCAATTTGAAAAATACCTCATATCTCCCACAATTTTGAAGATAGTTTTTTCGAATCTACTTGACATATATATCAATTATCATTACTTATCGATCCGCCATACATAATTTCCCGATCAGATGAACTATAGTTGAGTTGCCACCCCCGCAATTTGGGAAAAACCTCCTATCTCCCACAATTTGGGCATGTTGTGATCTAATAAAGTATTCTTAAATAAACCCTAACCTGAGTAACGGGTATAGCGAAGTCGAGCAGGGCCGACTTTAACTTACGCTCTCGTTCAAATTGCGGGCTCGGGAACTTTTCTATCGTTCATTTGATCAGAAATGATGTATGGCGGATCGATAGGTAATAATGATTAAAATATTTGTCAATAGGGTTCAAATAATCTATCTTCAAAATTGTGGGAGATATGAGGTATTTTCCAAATTGCGGGTGGCAACTCTTTTATCGTTCATCTGATCGAAAGGTAATGATGATTAAAATATATGTCTAGAAGGTTCAAATAATCTATTTTCAAAATTGTGGGAGATAAGAGGTATTTTGCAATTTTCGGGGGGTTGAACTCTACTATCGTTCATCTGATCAGAAAATTGTGTATGGCGGATCGATAGGTAATGATGATTTAAATATATGTCTAGAGGGTCCGAACAATCTAGCTCCAAAATTATGGGAGATATGAGGTTTTTTTCATATTGCGGGGGCGGAAGGGTTTGAAACAAACTTGATCTGCGTGCAGACAATACAAGTCTACACTGAAAAAATGGTAGCTCTAGCTCTTATAGTCTCTGAGATCTAGGTGTTCATACAGACAGACAGACGGACGGACAGACGGGCATGTCTATATCGTCTCGGCTACTGATGCTGATCAAGAATATATATACTTTATGGGGTCGGAAATGCTTCCTTCTGCCTGTTACATACATTAGCACGAACTTAGTATACCCTTTTTACTCTACGAGTAACGGGTATAAATATTTTATAAAACCACGATATATCATGGTGGATCGATCAGGAATAATGATTAAAATATATTACTGAAAGGTTCAAACAATCTATCTTCAAAATTGTGGAAGATATACCGATTGTTCCAAACTGGGTGGCACCTCTACTATAGTTCATCTGATCGGGAAATGATGTATGGAGGATCGGTAAGGAATGATAATTAAAATATATGTCTAGAAGGTTTGAACAATCTATCTTCAAAATTGTGGAAAATTTGAGGTTTTTACAAATTTCGGGGGCGGGAGGGGGCGTGGCAATAATTTGAAACAAACTTGATCTGCGTGCAGACGATACAAGTCTACACTGAAAAAATGGTAGCTCTAGCTCTTATAGTCTCTGAGATCTAGGTGTTCATACAGACGGACGGACAGACAGACAGACGGACGGACAAGCGGAAATGAACTCAGCTCGTCGTCCTGATCAAGAATATATATAGTTTATGGGGTCAGAAATCAATATTTCTATGCCATACAAACTTCTGGGCAAAATCAATAAACAGTTTGCAAGAGTATAAAAAGGAAATTACTTAGTGAACGACCCAATACTTTAATTGGTTTTGGATCCAATTTACTATTCGCTTTGCCCTTAAGTCCACATAATTAAATTCGAATTCACTTGAAAACACATTCGTAATGTTCATTGCTTTGTCGTTGTATTCAAAGTACTGGCATTTCCTTTGTTTATGCCTTTTATGACAGTATTAGTCAACAATAAATGCCACCTGTATAAATTAATGCATATTTAAGAACGGCTCTCGACAGAAAACAAAATCATGAATATAACTAATGAATTCTTAATACGCTAAAATTATTTGCAATGGCGCCCATTTGCCGCTGTCTGGGTGAGTCATTTACAAAGTCATTTGTCCTCAATCCCTACACCATCAGCATATGTCCTGGATTTTAGCTCCATCATCAGCAAGCGGACATGCATTGGTCGAGAGCTATAAACAAACTTCTTAATTTCCGCGCCACATAAAACTTATCTTCATTTGCTGGCCAAGCATTGCAGGAGTTTGAGCTGGGCCATAAAAATCACAACATAAGCTAAAAACTTTATGCTGAATGCAAACTGGCAAATGCAAGTTTCCTTTCGACTTTCGCCAATGCATATTCACCAAGGCAACGGGACACAGTGGATCATTTGTGTGATAGAGGTCGTGAAATGTGGGGAATGAAGAGAACTCGTGTCTGTTATAAAAATAATGCGATTTGTCAGAGATTAGCTGAGAAATTAATTCAGACACTTCGAAAGCTAAGACAATGTACCACTATGTTATTTTTAAAGGGGAGCGTAAGTTGAAGTCGATTTTGATATACACGTTACTCAGGGAAAGGATTATTCAAAAAATAGCCCTTCGTAATTATTTTATATGCGTAGAACTCGACGATAGTTCATCTGATGGTGAAACGGTGAATGGTGTACCGATAAGTAATGATGATTTTACTATGTCTTGAATGTTCGAACAATCTATCTTCGAAATTGTGGCAGATATGAGGTTTTTCAAAATTTCGGGGGGTCAACTCTTTTATCGTTCATCTGATAGGGAAACAATGTATTGTGGGTCGATAAATATTGATGAGGGAAATAATTCTCTAGAAGGTCCGACCAAGCTAAATTTATTCGCAGTCAGGTCTTCCTAATCAACAGTAAAATTTCAGATCCATCGGCCCAGTGGTTTAGGATTTATCTTATCTATATCATCGATCTAGCGGTCGGACTCAGCTGGTTTAAACATGTGTGCAGCGTATATAGGAAAGATGACCATATGCCAAGTTTCATCCAGATAGCTTTAAAACTGGGGAAGGAATTGAGTAGACTTGTCTATGCCAACTCAGATCGTCACGCTGATCAAGAATATATATACTTTCGCTTCCCTTTGTGCGGTACAAGCATCTGGACAATATTACAATAATAAAATTATTATTAAAAGTCATTGTCTATGTAAAACGAGAGCGTAAGTTGAAGTCGGCCCTGCTCGACTTCGATATACCCGTTACTCAAGGAAACGGTTTATTTAATTTTTTTATTTTTTTTTGCTGTTAATGCACTAGTCTTTTTATTAGTTTGATTTTTAAATAGTGTAACCCTAATACAAAATTTTTACATTTTACTGTTACTTTTAAGTAACTTATAATGTAGTGAAGTGTAAAATTAAATTAATTTAGTGTTATGGTTATGGTAAGAAAATAATGTGTGTTGCTACTTGTAGGGTTTTTAACAAATAGCTTATTTAACTAAGTTTAAGTGTGTTTTATGTTATTTTGTTGTTGTTTACTATGTGGGTGGTGATCAAATCCTGCGACTGGCTAAGTCAGTAGGGTGCAAGCGAAGCAGTCTTCTCCTGGCTCGAATCACGTTGATCCTCCTCCTTCTTAGCAACGCCCTTGCCAGATTGTTTGGGTGACACGCGACCTTATCCAAGTACCGAGCTGCTTGTGTATTTATAATATCCCCTACCATGGAGACTTTGAAATCCCGCTCAAGGTCACGTGTGCGGATGTACCACTCGGCTCCTGAAATACTCCTCAGCATCTTGGCCTGGAATGTGCGTATTCGGTTTAGATGAGACTTTGCAGCGATTCCGCACACCTGCAAACCGTGAAACGTGAGGTATTTTCCTAGCGTAACTACTCCGATGTTTTAAATATGCTTGCAGTTTTTGAATAGCGCTACCATTGATAACAAAAAGTTTTCTTGGACCGACCGTTTATATGGTAGCTATAAGCTATAGTTATCCGATTTTAATAAATTTTTCCAGAATTGTGTGGAAGCATATAAAACTAATACGTATCACGATTGGTGACGCAAAGCTAACTTCGGCTCTGCCGAAGTTTTAATACATTTGAAAAACTTTACTCCGGCTGATTTAACCGGTAAAATATATAGAGGATATAGATATCAGATATTTTAAATTTTTAAATCATTGGTAACAAAAATTTGATACCATAAAACAAAACTTTTCTTAGTAAAGCTAGGTACTCAGACACGAATAACATTCTAGCTGCCTATCTAATTACATAGCTCTTCGAATGTGCTCTTCGAATTTTCTCAAAGCCTTCTAAGAGGCCGTACTCAGACGTCTAGAATGCGCTCGTATAATGTGCATGGGGCTGCCAGATCGTTTGTCAAAAACAGCTGATACATTCTCGTAGGGGGTCTTCGAATTATGAAACATGTTTGATAATTCGAAGAGGTACCTCTTAGAATCAAGCAACACAATTGGAAAAAATGGATTCAAAGAAGATCAAAAGGCAAAACAAAAACAATTTGGAGAACTTTGCGGAGGATGAACAAGTTGTGGTGCCCAAAGCGGTCAGGATGATACCTATTTAAAGGGTTTTGGCCAACAATTTGCCGCTCTGAGGTTATTGCATCCTCTTTCAGTGATACGCAAAATACACACAAGAAATCAACCATGGCAATGCCCATAACCTCTGCATTTCACATAGAGCCATCCATTTTCAATTTTATAAACATTTATTTTACAATCTCTGTTGCCCGCTTATTTTGTAAACAAAGAACAGCTGACAAGACCAGAGTGACCATTTCGGATTCAGTGATTGTTTACAGCCTTTTCGGTGTGGTTTGGTCACCCTACATTCTAAGAGGCCGCTCTTGAATTATGAAACAATTCTAGCAGCGAGAATGTTATTCGTCTGAGTACCTAGCTTAAAGCACATTTTTCTACCGATCGGTCCTATGGCAGCTATATGCTATAGTCCTCCGATTTTGATAAAATCTTCAGAATTGTGTTAACGCATGTAAAACTAATATATACCAAGATTGGTGACGCTACGATGAAAAAATAAAAAATAAAAATATAATATATAATAGCTAATATATAATATATACCAAGATTGGTGACGCTACAATAGAAAATAAAAAAGTTTTTCTCACTAAGACTTATTTTCCGACCGATGGTTCCTATGGCAGCTATAAGATATAGTCATCCGATCCGGTTCCGATTAGTTGCGTGCAGCAAAAAGAAGGCTCTGTGCAAAATTTCAGCTCGATAGCTTTAAAACTGAGAGACTAGTTCGCGTAGAAACAGACAGACAGACGGACAGACAGACAGATAGACGGACGGACGGACAAGCGGAAATGAATTCGGCTCGTCGTCCTGATCAAGAATATATATAGTTTATGGGGTCGGAAATGAATATTTCTATGCGTTACAAACTTCTGGGCAAAATTAATATACAATTTTCAAGTGTATAAAAATAAGTCTCTAGCATGCGGCGGAGTCTAAGTTAGCTTGCCTTCTCGTTTTTTATACCCTTGCAAAGGGCATGTTAAATTGTGCTGATGTTTGTAACGCATAGAAGGAAGCATCTCCGACCCCAATATATATATATATATCTTGATCAGCATCAATAGCCGAGTCGATCTAGCCCTGTCCGTCCGTATGTCTGTTTCTATGCTATCTCCTCCCTCAGTTTTGAAGCTATCTTGACCAAACTTTGCAAAAAGTCTTAAGATACATATAGTCTTCACATTTGTCAGAACCAGCCGGATCTGATCACTATATTATATAGCTGCCATAGAAAAGATCCGTCAAAAAACTAGTTATAGTAAGAAAAACTTTTTTGTTTCCCGTAGTTTTGATCAAAATCGGATGACAATTGCATAAGGCTGCCATAAGAACGATCTGATGAAAATCGAGTTTTAGTGGTTAAACATTTTTTGTTTATTAAAGGTATCATTTTTATACCCTTGCAGAGGGTATATTAAAGTGTCACGAAGTTTGTAACGCATAGAAGGAAGCATTTCCGACCACATAAAGTATATATATTCTTGATCAGCATGACGAGCTTAGTTTATTTCCGTCTGTCCGTCTGTCCGTCCGTCCGTCCGTCCGTCCGTCCGTCCGTCCGTCTGTCCGTCTGTTTCTATGCTATCTCCTCCCTCAGTTTTAAAGCTATCTTGACCAAACTTTGCAAAATGTCTTTAAATGCAAATACGCTGCACATTTGTCGGAATCGGCCGGATCGGATGACTATATCATATAGCTGCCATAGGAATGATCGGTCCAACAACTAGTTCTAGTGAGAAAAACTTTTTTGTTTTCCATCGTAGCGTCACCAATCGTGGTATATATTAGTTTTATATGCTTCAACACAATTCTGAAAAAATTTATCAAAATCGGACGACTATAGCATACAGCTGCCATATAAACGGTCGGTCAAAAATCAAGTTCTTGTGAGAAAAACTTTTTTGTTTTCCATCGTAGTGTCACCAGTCGTGGTATATAATAGTTTTATATGCTTCCACACAATTCTGAAAAATTTTTATCAAAATCGGATGACTATAGCATATAGCTGCCATATAAACGGTCGGTCCAAAAACAAGTTTTTAGTGAGAAAAACTTTTTTTGTTTTCCATCGTAGCGTCACCAATCGTGGTATATATTAGTTTTATATGCTTTCACACAATTCTGAAAAAATTTATAAAAATCGGATTACTATAGCATATAGCTGCCATATAAACGGTCGGTCCAGAAACTAGTTCTAGTGAGAAAAACTTTTTTGTTATCCATCGTAGCATCACCAATCATGGTATATATTAGTTTCATATGCTTTCTCCCAATTTGTAAAAAAATTATCAAAATCGGTCTAAAAACTAGTTTAAATGAGAAAAACTTTTTTTATCAATGGTAGCGCCTTTTCAAAAACTGCAAGGTATTTAAAACATCGGCGTAGCCGATGTTAGCCTTCTATTTTTATACTTGTTAATCGTAAATATTATTTGCTTCAACCCAATTTTGGTGGGTTTGATCAAAATCGGATAAATATACCAAAATCGGCTTCTGGCTAGGTCAGCCAAATGGTTACGGAAAGTGTCGCAATCTGTTGGTCAGCTTGAGACATGTTGTAATCGAAATTAAATTTTTTTAAATAATCGGGAAAACAAATTCTTATATAAAATAAAATAACTGAAAGGGTATTTAAACATCGGCGGAGGCGATGGTAGCCTTCTATTTTTAAAGTTATTTTTTAAATTCATATTAACAAAAATAAGGATATTTAAAATAAACCCGTACTGCCATGGCATTTCGTCATCGGATACGAAATAATTATCCAATTCGTCACGGATAACATACGCATTACTTGGAAAATCACCTCAAGCTCCTTGCAAAAGAATCATGGTTTGTTCTTATGGTCTTTCCCATCTCCAGGCTCCTTCCACAACCAATGAGCGTCCGTTTTCTCTATCATGCTTTCCATTTGCGTAAATGGTTTTGTTAGAGTCATGATAAAATTATGCAGGTTGCATATAGCCAAAGTATTCAAAAAAGAATTGAAATAAACATAAATTAGATTAGATTACTATATGTTGTCACATAACTAAAACCTAACCAACTGCTCCATCGTGCGAGTAAACTATAATTGATCATTGATCATTGACCATTGATCACCACATTTTCATGTGGTAAGCAGTTCTTAACATCGTGCCACATCGAATTTTGCCATATCTGTGATCGAGTGTGAGTGCCACATGGGACTGCTCTATCTGCAATATGTCAAATTGTCATATCGTGAGAGCCCGCCTCAGCACCTGCATTGACAAGTGAATTAAAACATCAAGACAGTCGAATAAACTATATATATTCTTGATCAGGACGACGAACTGAGTTTAATTCCGTCCGTTCGTCTGTTTCTACGCGAACTAGTCCCTCAGTTTTAAAGCTATCAAGCTGAAATTTTGCACAAATTCTTCTTTTTTACTGCACGCAACTAATATGTCGGAACCGGCTGGATCGGGTGAGTATATCTTATAGCTGCCATAGGAACGATCGTTCGAAAAAAAGTCTTTGTGAGAAAAACTTTTTTGATTTTCATCGTAGCGTCTTCAATCGTAGTATATATTAGTTTTATCAGTTTCCACACAATTCTGAAAAAAATTAACCAAAATCGTTCAAAAAACTACTTCTAGTAAGAAAAAAATTGTTTTGTTTTCTATCGTAGCATCCCAATATTGGTATATATAAGTTTTATATGCTTTCACATAATTTAAAAAATTTTATTAAGATCGGATGGCTATAGTAATAGCTGCCATAGGACCGATCGGTCGGAAAATGATTTTACTAAGAAAAGTTTTTTTTTATGGTATCATATTTTTATTATCAATGATTTAAAAATTTTAAATATTTGACATCTATATCCCATATATATTTTACCCGTTAAATCAGTTGGAGTGAACTTTTTCAAGTGTATTAAAACTTCGCCACAGTCGAAATTAGCTTTGCCTTCTTGTTTTATGTTCAAACGTAGCAGCATCTAATTTAGTAGCTAGTAGTAGTTTTATCCATTTCCAAATAATTGTTAGACATTTGCAATCTAACTCAGCCCACTGTGCCTTCTTGTCGCCTTCAGTGTTGTTGTAAGCAAAACTTTTGCGGCTGAGGTCGAATGCAGAATTATGTAGCCAGGGACGACGAGGGGGGGCTCCCTTTGGCCACTTCTTGGCAGTTCTTTCTCTGTGCTGTTGCTGTTGTTGTTGCATTATCTTAATGTTCATTAGGTTAAGTTTTGTGCATTTCCGCTGCTGCTTTCTGCTCATTTGTGTGCCAATCTCCCGTCGACATCCTGCAGTTCCCTCTGAACGCCGAAGTCGTTTACTTTATTTGTGGTGAAAACTTTTCATACTGTTTCTGGGCCGACTCGTCACAAAGCATTTATTTCAAGGTATTTTTGGGGTATGACAATAATCGAAACTCGTCACAAGACTATTATTTTCAGGTATGCTTGGTGTTTTGAGTTAATCTCAAATCGATTGGCATTGGAGCTCGGGAAGCTATGGAAATCGAACTTTTTCGCGCGTGACAGGTTCCTGTCATATTTGTCGCCATTTGACAGTTTTATTATGGCGCAAGCGAAGCCCAGAGACAAAAGCAGGACAAAGCCGGAAACCCGCCCTGCACAATAAAGGGGCCCAACGGCGCAAATTCACATTAGTCGGAGTGAGCACCTCCTTAGCACTTCGCATGCTGTGTGGCAGACAGAATAGATTACAACCTGGTATACTTTTCTATAGGCATGGCCGCTTTGTGGGCTGCGTGCTTTCAAAACCTCGTTACTTGTAATCGAGGGAGGTGGGCGATGGACAATCGTTCTTCGGGTTTCCATTACAACTGCATATTCTAATTTAACCCTCTAAGACTACTCTCTAAAATAATGGTGAAATTAAATTAAATAATTTTTCTTAAGTGAGTTGTGGCTCCTGAACTCAAATATGTACTAAGAATGAGTGTAGAAGCTTTCGTTTACCTGTAAGGTGAGAAAAAGGGAATAAGTGCCTCAAAGCACTCTTCAAAAAACAAACTTCAAAGTTAAATTTTATTTCTGTTTATGATACTCCGAAAAAACATTTTTTGTTGACAGTGCAGCTTAAATGCAGTTTGCATTTTGTGCAAATACACTGCGTTTGCGAAGTTTTACAGTGCTTGCACCATCTTCTTCCCTCTCTCGACCCAATTAATCCGGAAAAATGGTTTAGCTGATAAACCAGCAAATCTGATATTGGATGCTTAGATTTTTCCCCTAGTTTGAGCACTAGCTGTAAAGGTCGATGAGAGATTGGAGACTGCATTGTCCGCTCTTTCTGAGAGGATGGCAACTGTATTGTCCGCCCTGACTAAGAGCATGGAGACTGGGTTGTTCGTCCTTGTGAAGATCGATTGTTGTGAGCACCAATTGGAAGACAAAGAAGGTTTTTGTTTTAAAATGCCACCAGACCTGCAGCAATCGATTCGCGAAAATCCGGGATTTTGAGCATTTTATCCTTGCTCGCGTTCTCCTTTTCTCTATACGTCTGTACAAAATATAAGCGTTTGTTGCTGCCATATCGATTAAGTGGTAAAATATTCGAGTCGCTGCATCCCGAGATTTAGCTCTGATATGATAGCGGCCCATAAGTCCATCCATTGGGTCTACGCCACCCATTTGAGCGTTATATTCACAAATAACTTGTGCGCAATCAACTTTGATGTGTCGCTTAGATTTCCTGTCGTATCGAGCAGCCTTTGCTGTTCCTTCGAGCGAATTTTCCCTTGCAAATGGTTTAACACCCACATAAGTCGACAACAAGCGAACGGCCTTGTTGTCTTTCCACAGCACATTACTTATTTTGCCTCGATATGAGTCCGACTGATATGACTCCAAAACAATTGAAGCCACCAGAAGATGGCGAAGATATGCATGCGGAATCTTCAATAATTGCAATGTTGATCGAAGCCTTTTAACGGGGATTTGGGTAGGCATAATTTCCTTCTCTTTATTTTGGACATTTTCAACATTACTGTCCATAATTGATACAGTATCAGCATCCTCCAACGCAGTGGTCAGAGCTTCTAACACATTAAAGTCATCGTCCTCGTCGTCACAGGGGGCTCGTTTCGCCGATTTAGCGTAGCAAAATCATAACTTTTGAACGGAAAGAGATATTTGAAAATTTTCAAAAGGACGATTAAAGAGAATTGATGTATCTTTAAAATGAGCTAAAGCATGTCTTTGTAGGTCAACAGGGTATCTCATGATCGGCTGCTAAAGTTCATATTTGAATACACTGAAAAGATTTCATGAAATAGGCAAATCATTTTAATTTTTATTTACGATTTATTTAAAATAGTGCTTTAAAACTAACTAAATTTAATAAAAATATTATTTGAAATTACAAAAAAAAATTTATTTTCATTAAAAATTATTTCTAACATTGAAATTGTTAATTTTCTTTAAAAATGGGTTGTCAGTATAGGTATTCATATTATTATAGTACTTAATAGATCTAATATTTCTGGTGAATATTCTTCGGTTAATTCGTCGAGTGTTCGAATGTGTCTGAGAGATGAGATACGGGGATCAGAGGAGGCCGACAACATGTTGAAAAGGTCCGTGTTTTCTTGAAGTCGAGATATTTTGCACGTGTTCGAATATCTATACCTTTTGTAGTCCTTGTTTTTAGACTCTTGGGCTTCTTCTGACAACTCTCCCATCGATAAAAGCTGTCGTTGTATTATCTGCTCACCATGATCCAATATTTTATGAACAGTAGGAGTTAGTTTTTTTTCGGATATTTTGCACATAAAAGATTTCTTGTCTCCTTAGCATATTTTCCATATTTACATGCATCAACATTTTCACCACAGCTTAAGACATTGAGAATGATCTTAAACCTTTTGATGACATCCAGATGAATTCCTGTTATCTCAGCAGTTGGCTCATCGTTGTTAAAGAATCTCCGGGATGTGTTTCCATCATTTGTGTTTCCATAGCCCTGCTTGGGGCAGTCGACTTTCAGCCCGAGCTCCTCCAATAACTTTTGTTGTATATCCCGTTTCCTCAAACTTTCCCTTGTTTTTATGTTGGCACTGTCATCAGAGTCGTCTCCTAGTCGTGGAAGAGTATATGCCAATTTAAGCATGAACTCCATACATCTAATCCTCGCATGCAATGAAGAAATACCGTATTCATAATTATGCTCGTCCGTTTCCGATGTCTCGAACTCCTGAAAGTCCTTTTGCTTCCTCTTGCAGATAGCACATGTCAATGTTGATTTGGTATTTGTGATGTCGTTCAAGACTTTTCCATCAATCATAGTCAAAAAGCATTGAAATACTATCAGGACGAATTTCCCTCCTGTAGTTTCCACTGGGATTGGCCTCAGAGCAGATATTTCCTCCTTAATACTGTTAACAGTACTTGTAGTTAATGCGGACGTTTCCTTTTCATATTTGAACATAATTGGTCGACAGAAATGTACTGATGAGGGCCGAGGATTTTTCCAGTAATCCACTTCTCCATTTTTCAGCCGATGTGGGACAAGTGAGGCCATAAACATGTTCCCATCACTCACTGGGCCTCCATCGGAACTTATTATTTGCTTGTAAGCACTCTGTCCCGATGATCCATCGCAGCCCCATTTGCAGAATAGGGTCAGGTTTTTCTGGCAATGCTCCCAAAACCGTTTCGGGTAGGCTTTTCACAATGCGTTTCGCTGTGTGGTTCATTAAATCCTGAAGTTTTATCTGTGCCGACACTTCGGTGACTTCTACAGGATCCGGAACTGCCTCTTTTTTTGCAACAGTTAGTCTGCGTATTTGGGAAGAACATCCACTTTGTGCTTCTTTAATGAGTTCCTCATTATGTTGTACTTCTGTTTGGACAATCCCAAGGCCAAAAACAGGGCCAAGGCTTCTCTCCAGTGTACTTGATGGGCTGCACATTTGGCGGTGTAATGATGTTGTCCTTAATGCGCTTAAGACGCACAGGACTAGCAATTGCAACAGCCTTTGTTACAATCGATTTGTTCCTCTCCTGATCTTTCGAGTATTTCACCGACAATGCCTCCGATAGATGGTCGGTGCTGATTTCCATTGTGGCACCCTGAAGTTTCCTTTTTATACCAGTTACTCGTAGAGTAAAAAGGGTATACTAAGTTCGTGCAAATGTATGTAACAGGCAGAAGGAAGCATTTCCGACCCCTTAAAGTATATATATTCTTGATCAGCATCAATAGCCGAGTCGATATAGATCTGTCCGTCTGTCCGTCTGTCCGTCCCGTCTGTCCGTCTGTCCGTCCGTCCGTATGAACACCTAGATCTCAGAGACTATAAGAGCTAGAGCTACCAAATTTTCAGTGTAGACTTGTATTGTCTGCAGGCAGATCAAGTTTGTTTCAAATTTTGCCACGCCCCCTTACGCCCCCGCAATTTGAAAAAAACCTCATATCTCCCACAATTTTGAAAATAGACTGTTCAAACCTTGTAGACATATATCTTAATCATCATTACCTATCGATCCGCCATACATCATTTTTCGATCAGATCAACGATAGTAGAGTTGCCGCCCCCGCAATTTGTAAAATACCTTATATCTTCCACAATTTTGAAAATAGATTGTTTGAACCTTCTAGACATATATTTTAATAATTATTACCTATCGATCAGCCATACATCATTTCCTGATCAGATGAACGATAGAAAAGTTGCCACCCCCGCAATTTGAAAAAAACCTCATATCTCCCGACAATTTTGAAAATAGACTGTTCAAACCTTTTAGACATATGTTTTAATCCTCATTACCTATCGATCCACTATACATCAATTCCGATCAGATGTACGGTAGTAATGTTGCCAACCACACAATTTGGAAATACCTCATATCTCCCAGAATTTTGAGGATAGATTATTCGAACCCTCTAGACATATGTTTTAATCCTAACTACCTATCGATCCGCCATACATCGTTTCCTGATCAGATGAACGATAGAAAATTTCACGCCTCCGCAACTTAAAAAATACCTCATATCTCCCACAATTTTGAAAATAGATTGTTTGAACCCTCTGACATATATTTTAATAATTATTACCTATCGATCAGCCATACATCATTTCTGATCAGATGAGCTATAGTAGAGTTGCCTCCCCGCAAATTGGAAAAAAACTCATATCTCCCACAATTTGGACATGTTGATATCCTGAGTAACGGGTATATCGAAGTCGAGCAGGGCCGACTTTAACTTACGCTCTCGTTTTGGTTAATGTTGAGCACTCATCGACACATTTTGATGGCCTGCCTCGTGGTTTCTCTGAAGAAGTGCTGGCTGCATCGTCAATATCTTCCGAAATAAGTAAATCCATATAGCCAAATCGAGTTTTTTGTTATACAATTTTTCTCGCACCGACTTGATGACTTCCATTTGGATTTTAACTTGTAGAATACGTTTTTAATTTTGCTGGGTAGATCATTCTTTGAATTTTCATTTGTCAAATTCAGTTCGGTTATTACAACTGACTCGAAAGCATTTTGCAATTTCGCGGTTTTAAATAACTCGAATAATTTGCGGTTGTCCATTTTCGATAATAAAAATTTACCAATATATGAGTACTTTTTCGCTTCACTCTTCAAATCTGAATAATCTGCCTTGACTGTCATAAGCCCTTTATAAGCATGTACACAAGAAACACAGGCAGCAACATATAAAAGGGGTTACGCCCTATTAGGTAAAAATACAAATCTCAAAAAAAGGGAAAATGACCAACTTTCTACAATAAGAATTACCTGCTGAAAAGGTTTGCAAAGCTAGGTACAAAATATACCCACTTGTTAGTGCCAAATCATAGAAACCACAAAAAGTCAAGTGTCAACTACCTGCATTAACGTTTTTGTTCTTCTTCTTTCCACGTCATCTTTACCTAAATGTTACTTGGCATATATCATTGCTGCGACTAGTTATGCGGGGATATGCAGCTGCAACTTTTACAATACATTAATTATTAGCTCCCACATGATTTTCATGCTTCAAATTAATTGTCGAGCGAACCTTTTTTTCCGAGACTATTAATGCTAAAAAATTGACCCAAAATAGTATCCACCCAAAACCTGAGTTCCAACATCCATATTTGAAATAATAAAAATGTGTAAATGCATTTCAATTAAGAATTGATCCATCTTTTGAATAAAATCAACCAAATTCAAATCGGAATACCAGTTTGGTTTTTTATGCTCCCAAAGATGACATTTGAAACGAAAAAATCACAAATTCAAATGTTTAAAAAATTATTCAATTTCGAACCACTGTAAAATCTAAAGTAATCGACCAAATTCCAAAAACCAAAGTTTTTTGGCTATCTGGAGTTTCCTTTATTGAAATAAATTATTTTGGTCAAAAAATTCGAACATCAAAATTTGATTTTTTCAACGCTAAATAGGACAAACGAGCCACTGTGCGACGGTACTAACTCAAACAAATCCAGCAACTGTTCATCAGTCAAGACTGACAACTTGTAACGAACACGCTCTGCCATTTCTTCGAATGTTTCAAAATCAGGTACTTGTGAATCAGCTGCTGGTAACAAAAGTTGACGTGCAGCCCCAAAAGTGTCTCTAGGCATTTATTACTATTTCACTGATACAAGAAACATTTTTTATATATTTGCATATCTTTAAATTAATTTTAATAGTAAATAAACATACCTTTCACGAAAAAATGTATGAGCTGGATTGGTTTTATATATTTACTTCTATTAGCACAACAAAACACAACATGCAGCAGGTCAAACTTCACGCGCAAAAAAACACATGTTCAGTGCATATGAAAGTAAAAAGTACCTTTAAAAATTCTGATAGCTTTCAAATGATGTAAAAGCTATTTGTTTTTTTTTTAACCTTAATAATATAATAAGTGTCTTGAGACACTCTTACGTGTTAGAGGGTTAAGGTGGCTGATGACCTTAGATTTTTAGGCCGTTTTCACCTTAATTTAAGGCCAAAAGTTGCTAAAGCCCTATACGGACCTGCGAAGTAACGTGAAGTTTCATACAAAATTTGTGGAAGAAGAAGCAGAAGTAATGAATCCTTCACCTATTACTTCGAGCGCAGACGGAGCTGAGAAGTACTGTTGTGCTTAACAGCACATGATTGGATCCTATGTTAACTATGTGGGCTTTATTTTACTTCAAGCAACTGAAGAAAGCCCTATACGGACCTTCGAAGTAATGCGAAGTTTCATACAAAATTTGAGGAAGAAGAAGCAGAAGTAATGATTCCTTCACCCTTTACATTTACCTCATACGGAGCTGAGAAGTATTGTTGCGCTTAACAGCACACGAATGGAACCTATGTTAAGCCTGTGGATTTGATTTTACTTCGAACAGCTGAAGAAACATTTTTGGAAACAATTTAAAAATTTAATACGAGAAGTCAATTTTTTTAATACAGTCGTAAATGCTCATTTTAACAAGGGTTTGAATAACTTACTAACTAAAAATTGCAAAATCCAAAAAGTTGACTTATCATACACTTATTTTAATGCGCTAAAGAATTTAAATAATCGTAGCAATGGTTGGTTATGCAAACTATATAGTCGACATTGGATTTGCTCGGTATGCACTACATCGATGTAGCAATTTAAAACTATTTTTTATAGCAACTTTTTCAAAGTTGTTTTCAGTCAGCAAGGCTGGTCGAGAAGTTGTCTATCTTTATAAAAAAAGCAACAACATTTCTAGTCAATTAGTGTGACCATCGCTATGGTAATTGAATAATACCAATAAACTCAAGATTTGGTGTAATTTCTTAATAAATCTGGGCACCCTAGACTTACGTTCCACCTTGACGTAATATATGGTGAAGTAAGCTAAATTACTTACTTCGCAGGTCCGTATAGGGCTGAAACATTGATGCAAACAATGTTACTTCACCCTTTTTATACTCTGTACCGAAGGTACACAGAGTATATTGGGTTTGTGCAAATGTATGTAACAGCCAGAAGGAAGCATCTCCGACCCCATAAAGTATATATATTCTTGATCAGCATCAACAGCCGAGTCGATATAGCCATGTCCGTCTGTCCGTCTGTCTGTCCGTCTGTCCGTATGAACGAAGAGATCTCAGAGATGGTAAGAGATAGAGGTTTGAAGTGTATGGAACATATATTTCTTATACTTGCAGGCAGATCAAGTTTAGTTTTGATTTTTGCCACGCCCCTGCCTCCCCCGCAAATTTAAAAAAAAAACGAAATAACTCCCACAATTTTCAAGATAGATAGTTCGAACACTCTAGACATATATTCTACTACTTATTTTGAATCGACCCGCCATACATCATTTTTCGATCAGATGAACGATATTAGAGCTATATGTAAAAGAAAATAAAAACCAACGCCAACAACAACACCGTTGCCATTGAGAACTTACGAGAAAGAGAGAGCGAGAAGGCAATAGCTAACTGGTAATTTCCAAATTGGACCTTGCTATGAGTGGAGCGATATAATTGAGATGGCCTGCGGTCAGAAATCACGCGTGATTCCCGCGTGACTAATATAGATACGTATTTGTTAATAGGAAATTATATACAAATTTTATAATTTTACGGGTTTGTACTAGGTACTAGCCCCCAGCTACATCGTTTTTCAACCAGATGAACGATGGTTGAAGAGTTGCCACCCTCAGATTCTGAAAAAACCTCACACTTTAAAGTTATTAGTTTCGTACAAACAGGTACAGAGTATATTACAGTCGGGCTTGACCGACTTTCTTACTTGTTCTGCATTGACACCATCGGCAAAACTGCTGAAATTAAATTTATGACGAGAAGGTAAATCTAATTTGTTTTGTTGAAGATTTAATACAGTCGTAAATAGTCGTTTTAACAAGGGTTTGAATTACTTATTAAAACGAGAGCGTAAGTTGAAGTCGGCCCTGGTCGACTTCGATATACCCGTTACTCAGGGTATCAACATGCCCAAATTGTTTGAGTGAGGATTTTTGCAAATTGCGGGGGTGGCAACTCTACAATAGCTCATCTGATCGGGAAATGCTGTAATGCGGATCCATAACTAATGATGATTAAAATATATGTCTAGAAGGTTCGACCATTTTTTTTTTAAAATTGTGGAAGATATGAGGTATTTTTCAAATTGCGGGGGCGGGAATTTTTCTATCGTTCTTCTGATCGAAATATGGGCAGTTTGGCGGGAATTTTTTATCGTTCTCTGATCACGAAATAATGTATGGCGGATCGATAGGCAATGATGATTAAAGTATATGTCTAGAAGGTTCGGAACCATCTATTTGCAAAATTGTGGGAGATATGAGGTATTTTCCAAATTGCGTGGGTGGCAACTCTTATGGTTCATCTGATCAGAAAATGATTTATGGCGGAACGATAGGTAATGATGATTAAAATATATGTCTAGGGGTTTGAACAATCTATTTTCAAAACTGTGGGAGATATGAGGTTTTTTTCATATTGCGGGGGCGGGAGGGGGCGTGGCAAAATTTGAAACAAACTTGATCTGCGTGCAGAAGATACAAGTCTTCAGGACGAACAGACGGACAGACAAACAGACGGACATGTCTATATCGTCTCGGCTATTGATGCTGATCAAGAATATATATACTTTATGGGGTCGGAGATGCTTCCTTCTGCCTGTTACATACATTTGCAGAACTTAGTATACCCTTTTTACTCTACGAGTAACGGGTATAAATAGTAGGCCACTAGACTTATGTTCCACCTTGACGTAATATATGCCGAAGTAAGAAAAATTACTTACTTCGCAAGTCCGTATAGTGCTTAAAAATGAAAATAAAGGGTTACGACGTATAAGGGAAGGGGGCGCCTATCAACGGGGATTTTGAATTTCCTTTTTAACTCTATTGAGTTGTTCAAAAAAAACTGTTTTGGCCTCAGTTTGGGTTACTTTTATGCAATGTCAAAGAAATATCGCTAAGAATCCGTTTTTGATAAGCATTTTTTTAAAATTGCTATAGCTCAGGCACCAGAACAGCTAGAAACATAAAATAGAAAGCCATTGACAGATAACACTACACAGAAAAAAGAGGATATTTTTTGATGATCCATTGGATATTTTTCATATCCATTTGGACTGGATATGTCCATATCATTTTTTTCATCCATTTTATCATCCATTTGAGTTTAAATAATGTTAAATTGATCTTAGTTATTCATCCAATGGAGCTGAAAAATATCAAAAGGATGTGTAAATTTGAAAAGGATATGCATTTCAATATCCAAAAAAAGGATATGTCCATATCCATTCCAAATGGATCTTTTTTTTTCTGTGTAGTTTACAGCGAAAAAGACCCATTGAAGCCATTATTTTTTTAATGATGTATTTTGGAATGCTGAACTCCAAAATGAATTTCCAAAAATTTTGTATGGATACGTTTTTGAGTTAGAATTATTTTTTAGTTTTTCGATAGGTACCTATACCTTTTTAAGCCATATTCCTGAGTTACAACTTTAGATGAAGTCAAGCAAGGGATTAATCAAAAGGTTATGCAATTCCCAATAATCTAGTCAACGAACATTTTCCAATCGGTTAGTAGTTTAAAAGTAAGAAGCAAAAATATTTCTCAAAACGTGAAAAATTTGATTTTCTAAAATCTGTAAATGGTTGAAAATAAATATCGAAAATTGTTTTTTCTTTATTCTTACAAATTGCTTATTAGGCATAAGGCGTTGATGACGAAAATCGGTGGATAAATAGCGAAGTTGTAAGCAATTGTGTGAAAAACTAGGGGTCAAATTTGACTATTTTAAGTGTTCATCCAAAATTTTTTTTTTACTTTGCTTTTGCCCAATGTAAGAGTTCCAATAGAAGCCAAATTACAGAAAAAAAATTGGGAGCATGGCCAAAAACGAAAAAAAAAGAGAAGGCTAATATTTCGGCTACGCCGATGTTTTAAATACCCTGCAGTTTTTGAAAGGCGCTACCATTGATAACAAACAAGTTTTTCTCACTAGAATTAGTTTTTAGACCGATCGTTCCTATGGCAGCTATATGCTATAGTCATCCGATTTCGATAAATTTTTCCAGAATTGTGTGGAATTATATGAAACTAATATATACCAAGATTGATGCTTCGATGGAAAATAAAAAAGTTTTTCTCACTAGAACTAGTTTTTTGAACCGACCGTTTATATGGCAGCAATATGCTATAGTCATCCGATTTTGATCAATTTGTCCAGAACTGTGTAGAAACACATAAAACTTATATGTACCATGATTGGTGACGCTACGATGGAAAACAAAAAAGTT
The DNA here is from genome assembly GCA_018904225.1 of Lordiphosa mommai. Classification (NCBI taxonomy): domain Eukaryota; kingdom Metazoa; phylum Arthropoda; class Insecta; order Diptera; family Drosophilidae; genus Lordiphosa; species Lordiphosa mommai. The sequence continues at coordinate 619,080 of JAEIFT010000122.1, read as the reverse complement.
TTTCTCATTAGAACACGGTTTTGAACCGATCGTTCCTATGGCAGCTATATGCTTTAGTCATCCGATTTCGATAAATTTTTCCAGAATTGTGTGGAAGTATATGAAACTAATATATACCAAGATTGGTGATGCTTCGATGGAAAACAAAAAAGTTTTTCTCACTAGAACTAGTTTTTTGAACCGACCGTTTATATGGCAGCCATATGCTATAGTCATCCGATTTTGATCAATTTTTCCAGAACTGTGTAGAAACATATAAAACTTATATGTACCATGATTGGTGACGCTACAATGGAAAACAAAAAAAGTTTTTCTCATTAGAACACGGTTTTGAACCGACCGTTTATATGGCAGCTATATGATATAGTCATCCGATCCGGCCGATTCCGACAAATGTGCAGCGTATTTGTATTTAAAGGCATTTTGCAAAGTTTGGTCAAGATAGCTTCAAAACTAAGGGAGGAGATAGCATAGAAACAGACGGACAGACGGAAATGAACTCAGCTCGTCATGCTGATCAAGAATATATATACTTTATGTGGTCGGAAATGCTTCCTTCACTGCGTTACAAACATCGTGACAATTTTAATATACCCTCTGCAAGGGTATAAAAATAGAAGGCTAACATCGGCACGCTGATGTTTTGAATACACTGCAGTTTTTGAAAGACGCTACCACTGATAACAAAATTTTTCTTACTAGAACTAGTTGTATGACCGGACCGTTTATATGGCAGATATATGCTATAGGCATTCGATTTTGATAAATTTTTTCCACAATTTTGTAAAAGCATATAAACTAATATATTTCACGATTGGTGACGCTACGATGGAAAACAAACAAGTTTTTCTCACAAGAACATGTTTTTGGACCGATCGTTCCATGGCAGCTATATGATATAGTCATCCGATCCGGCCGATTCCGACAACTGTGCAGCCTATGTGTATTTAAAAAAACTTTTTGCAAAGTTTGGTCGAGATAGCTTTAAAACTGAGGGAGGAGATAGAAGAAAACAGACGGACGGACAGACGGGACACGGCTATATGACTCAGCTCGTCATGATGATCAAGAATATATATAGTTTATGGGGTCGGAGATGCTTCTTCTGTGTTACAAACATCGTGACAACTTTAATATACCCTCTGCAAGGGGATAATAAAAATATTTTTTAATAAATACATAAAACAAAATAGAAGCCTAATATCGGCTACGCTGATGTTTTAAATACCCTTGCAGTTTTGAAAGGCGCTACCATTGATAACCAAAAGTTTTTCTCATTAGAATTAGTTTTTAGACCGATCGTTCCTATGGCAGCTATATGCTATAGTCATCCGATTTCGAAAATTTTTTTCCAGAATTGTGTGGAAGTATATAAAGCTAATATATACCACGATTGGTTATGCTACGATGGAAAACAAAAAGTTTTTCTCACTAGAACTAGTTTTTGACCGATTGTTTATATGGCAGCTATATGCTATAGTCATCCGATTTCGATAAATTTTTCCAGAATTGTGTGGAATCATATAAACTAATATATACCACGATTGGTGACGCTACGATGGAAAACAAAAAAGTTTTTCTCACTAGAACTAGTTTTTGGACCGATCGTTCCTATGGCAGCTATATGCTATTGTCATCCGATTTCGATAAATTTTTCCAGAATTATGTGGAACCATATAAAACTAATATATACCACGATTGGTGACGCTACGATGGAAAACAAAAAGTTTTTTCTCACTAGAACTAGTTTTTTTGAGCGACCGTTTATATGGCAGCTATATGCTATAGTCATCCGATTTTGATAAATTTTTCCAGAATTGTGTGGAAGCATATAAAACTTATACATACCACGATTGGTGACGCTACGATGAAAAACAAAAAAGTTTTTCTCATTAGAACTAGTTTTTGGACCGATCGTTCCTATGGCAGCTATATGATATAGTCATCCGATCTGGCCGATTCCGACAAATGTGCAGCGTATTTGTATTTAAAGACTTTTTGCAAAGTTTGGTCAAGATAGCTTCAAAACTGAGGGAGGAGATAGCATAGAAACAGACGGACGGACGGACAAACGGAAATGAACTCAGCTCGTCATGCTGATCAAGAATATATATACTTTATGTGGTCGGAAATGCTTCCTTCTATGCGTTACAAACATCATGACAATTTTAATATACCCTCTGCAAGGGTATAATGATATTTGACTGTGTGTACTTGTACTCAATTGCTCTCACAGCTCCTTTATTTATCCATAGATATTCTTTACCAACGCCTTATTTTCTACGTAGAAGTGCTATTCGTAAGAACAAAAGAAAAAAAATAATTTTTTACAAGTTTCAACCTTTACAGATTATAGATGAGAAGGCACTTTCTTCGCCTATGCCATGGGTAGAGATATCAGATATTCTTGATCAAAAAATTTGATACCAAAAAAACTTTTCTTAGTAAACACACTCCCCCCGATCGGTCCTACAGCAGCTATCTATAGTCCCGATTTTATACGTCATACCCGTCCGTTGACCCCAAAAGTATATATATTGTCGCACCAAGCTGAGTCATGTCCGTCTCGTCGTCCGTCTGTCCGTAGATCACCTAGATCTCAGAGACTATAAGAGCTAGAGCTACCAAATTTTCAGTGTAGACTTGTATTGTCTGCACGCAGATCAAGTTTGTTTCTAAACATATATCTTAATCATCATTACCTATCGATCCGCCATACATCATTTTTCGATCAGATGAACTATAGTAGAGTTGCCACCCCCCGCAATTTGAAAAATACCTCATATCTCCCACAATTTTGAAAATAGATTGTTTGTACTCCTTCTAGACATATATTTTAATAATTATTACCTATCGATCAGCCATACATCATTGTTCGATCAGATGAACGATAGTAGAGTTGCCACCCCCCGCCATTAGAAAAAAACATCATATCTCCCACAATTTTAAAAGAAGATAATTCGAACCCTCTAGACATATATTTTAATCATCACTACCTATCGATCCGCCATACATCGTTTCCTGATCAGATGAACGATAGAAAAGTTCACGCCCCCGCAATTTAAAAAAAATACCTCATATCACCCACAATTTTGTAAATAGATTGTTTGAACCTCTAGAATTTTAATAATTATTAACTATCTGATCAGCCACACATCATTTCCTGATCAGATGAGCTATAGTAGAGTTGCCTCCCTGGCAAAATAGAAAGAAACTCATTTCTCCACAATTAGGTATGTTTATATCCTGAGTAACGGTATTCGAAGTCGAGCAGGGCCGACTTTAACTTACGCTCTCGTTTTTCAAAATGATGTTAAAGCATATAAAACTAATATATACCAAGATTGGGGGACGCCATAAAAAAAGTTTTTTCTCACTAGAAGTAGTTTTTTTGACCGACTGTTTATATGGCAGCTGTATGCAATAGTCATCCGATTTTGATAAGTTTTTCTGAATTGTGTGGGAAACATATCAAACTATATATCTACGATAGAAGACGCTACGATGGAAATCAAAAAAGTTTTTCCTCAAAGACTTCTTTTTCGACCGATCGTTCCATGGCTATAAGATATAGTCATCCGATCCGTCCGGTTCCGACATATTAGCTGCGTGCAGTAAAAGGAGACTTTGGCAAAATTTCAGCCTGATAGCTTTAAAACTGAGAGACTAGTTGTTTAGAAAAAGAAAAAAAGAGAAAAAGAGGGAGGAATGATTAGGTGAAATGAAATTCAGCTCATCGTCCTGACTCAAGATATATTTTATAGTTGTTATTATAAACCAAATTTGCACGTTTTTGAGGAAAAAATCGATTTTTATACACTTGAAAAGTGTATATTAATTTTGCCCAGAAGTTTGTAACGCATAGAAATATTCATTTCCGACCACATAAACTATATATATTCTTGATCAGGACGACGAGCCGAGTTCATTTCCGTCTGTCCGTCCGTCCGTCTGTCCGTCTGTCCGTCTGTCTGTCCGGCTGTCTGTCTGTCTGTTTCTACGCGAACTAGTCCCTCAGTTTTAAAGCTATCGAGCTGAAATTTCGCACAGAGTCTTCTTTTTACTGCACGCAACTAATATGTCGGAACCGGCCGGATCGGATAACAATATCATATAGCTGCCATAGGAACGATCGGTCTAAGAACTAGTTCTAGTTAGAAAAACTTTTTTGTTTTCCATCGTAGCGTCACTAATCTTGGTATATGTTACTTTTATATGCTTCCACATAATTCTGGGAAAATGTATCAAAATCGGATCACTATAGCATATAGCTGCCATAGGAACGATCGGTCGAAAAATAAGTCTTTGTGAGAAAAACTTTTTTGATTTCCATCGAAGCGTCTCGAATCGTAGTATATATTTGTTTTATATGTTTCCACACAAGTCTGAACAAATTTATCAAAATCGGATGACTATAGCATATAGCTGCCATAGGACCGATCGGTCGGAAAATGTGTTTTACTAAGAAAATTTTTTTGTTATCAAATTTTTATTATCATTAAATTTTTATTATTAAATTTTAATATCTGATATCTATATCCTATATATATTTTCACCGGTTAAATCAGTTGGAGTAACGTTTTCAAGTGTATTAAAACTTCGGCACAGTCGAAGTTAGCTTTGCCTTCTCGTTTTAAAATATTTTTGCTTGTAGCATTTTAACTACTAAACCGATTGGAAAATGATCTTCAACTAGATTATTGAAAATTGCAAACCCTTTAGATATCTTTGCTTGACGACATCTAAAGTTTCTATCTCGAGATATGTCATAAAATGTAAGGGTACCTACCGAAAAACTGAAAAAAAATATAACTCAAAAACGTATACATACAAAAATTTTGAATTTAATTTTTGAGCTCAGCATTTCAAAGTACATCATTAAAAAATAATAGCTTTATTGTGTCTTTATTTTTATTATTTTTCTAAACTAGTGTAATTAATCAAGGTTTTTGAAAATGGAACAAAATGGTGACCCACACTGAAAAAGTTTTGGGGATCAACAAAATAAAAAGAAAATTGGTCGGTTTCGGTAGTTCCTTTATAGCGCCACCTTAAAACTTTTACACCAACTACCTCCAAGCCCAACGTCAATAACCAGAAAGTTGCAAAAAATTCGAAGATACGCTTCTTTAAAAAAAATTTAAAAATGCACACTTATGTACAAATAAGTGCAACAGAAAAGAGTTGATCAAAACTTAACTTGATCTGCCTGCAAGTATAAGAAATATATGTTCTATACACCTCAAACCTCTATCACTTACCATCTCTGAGATCTCTTCGTTCATACGGACAGACGGACAGACAGACGGACATGGCTATATCGACTCGGCTGTTGATGCTGATCACAAATATATATACTTTATAGGGTCGGAGACGCTTCCTTCTGGCTGTTGCATACATTTGCACAAACCCAATATACTCTGTGTACCTTCGGTAAAGAGAATAACAAAAAGAAAGTCGGTCAAGCCCGACAGTAATATACTCTGTACCTGTTTGTATCTAACTGATAACTTTAGGTTATTTCAAAATCTGGGGGGTTGAACTCTTTTTCGACTATTTGAAACACTTACTTTAAAGTTATCAGTTATATGCAAACAGGTAGAGAGTATATTAACAAGGGCTTGACCGACTTTCTTACTTGTTTTGAGTGTAGAAAGTGGAGTTTTTAGACCGTTAGTAGAGTTAAAAAGGATACTAAGTTCGTGCAAATGTATGTAACAGGCAGAAGGGGAAGCATCTCCGACCCCATAAAGTATATATATTCTTGATCAGCATCAATAGCCGAGTCGATATAGACATGTCCGTCCGGTCCGTCTGTCACGTAATAACACCTAGACTCAGAGACTATAAGAGCTAGAGCTACCATTTTTAGTGTAGACTTGTATTGTCTGCAGGCATATCAGGTTTGTTTCCCAATTTTGCCACGCCCCTCCCGCCCCCGCAATATGAAAAATACCTCATATCTCCCACAATTTTGGAAATAGATTGTTCGGAACCTTATAACCATATATTTTAATCATCATTACCTATCGATCTGCCATACATCATTTTCCGATCAGACGAACGATAGTAGAGTTGCCGCCCCGCAATTTGTAAAAAAACTCATATCTCCCACAATTTTGGAAATAGATTGTTCGAACCTTTTACGCATATATTTTAATCACATTACCTATCGATCTGCCATACATCATTTTCCGATCAGACGAACGAGAGTAGAGTTGCCGCCCCCGCAATTTGTAAAAAAACTCATATCTTCCACAATTTGTGATCTAATAAAATATTCTTGAAAAAACCTACCCTGAGTAACGGGTAAATCGAAGTCGAGCGGGGCCGACTTCAACATATGCTCTCGTTTTTGGGTACAACTTATCACCAAACGGGCTCAATAATGGGTTAATCTCGGAATGGCTTAAACTGAGCCCTAGTCGGGCTAGGCGTCCGATAAAAGCTCGAAAAATTTACAATGCCCGAGAGATTTTGTGTTCGTTCCTAAAAGGACATAAATATTATTTTAAGGTCAAAAGCGATTTGAAGAACACATGGGACTGACTTTTAAATTTTGAAATATCATCCCCAATAATAGGAAAATAGTCGGAAAACTGTTGTATGAAAATCTTTTGTTTTTCATTCGAACAATTCCAAACTTAGTTTCACATTTTGGAAAATCCGGAAAATTGGTGAAAAAAATAATGTCTTCCATTCCCTCGACACAAAAATCTTTTAAAAAGCTCTATCGGGAAATTTTAATAAAATTGTTTTCACTTTTGTTGGAAAAATCCACCCACACAAGTCCCAAGCTGCACATACAACGAGAGCGTAAGTTGAAGTCGGCCCTGCTCGACTTCGATATACCCGTTACTCAGGGTATGGTTGCCCAAATTGTGCAAATATGAGGAATTTTTCAAATTGCGGGGGCGGCTTCCTCATCGTTCATCTGATCAAAAAATGATGTATGGCGGATCGATAAGTAATGATGATTAAAATATATGTCTAGAAGGTTCGAACAATCTATTTTTAAAATTGTGGGAGTTATGAGGTTTTTTCATATTGCGGGGGCGGGAGGGGGCGTGGAAAAAATTTGAAACAAACTTGATCTGCGTGCAGACAATACAAGTCTACACTGAAAAAATGGTAGCTCTAGCTCTTATAGTTCCTGAGATCTAGGTGTTCATACAGACGGACGGACAGACAGACAGACAGACAGACAGACAGACAGACAGACAGACAGACAGACAGACGGACAGACGGACATGTCTATATCGACTCGGCTATTGATGCTGATCAAGAATATATATACTTTATGGGGTCGGAGATGATTCCTTCTGCCTGTTACATACATTTGCACGAACTTAGTATACCCTTTTTACTCTACGAGTAACGGGTATAAAAATATGAAATACATTACCTTGAAATTTTTGAAAATATTCCACGAAAGTCGGAAAATGGGCGGAAAATTTATGAATGCTTTCGATAGTCCGAAAAACTGGAGGAAAAAGATTACAACATTTTTTCCAATTGATCGGATTCAAAATAATTTCTCAAATCTACCTAAAAGTCGGAAAATAGGCGAAAAATTTATGAATTTTCATAAAAACCAAGGGTTGTTATTTTCATTAGATTAGCTTCATTGTCGAGATTAGCTTTTGAGCTCTACATAAAAATATTACCAAAGGGATTTTACAATTTTGAAAAATCCCGAAAATTGATGAAAATGGTTAGAAATCATTAGTTTTATTGTTCATGTTAAGAACCCATTCTCCAACTTTGCAGGGAGAACGTTGTTATTATACCCGTTACCCGTAGAGTAAAAAGGGTATACTAAGTTCGTGCAAATGTAACAGGCAGAAGGAAGCATTTCCGACCCTATAAAGTATATATATTCTTGATCAGCATCAATAGCCGAGTCGATATAGACATGTCCGTCTGTCCGTCCGTCCGTCTGTCCGTCCGTCCGTCTGTCCGTCTGTCTGTATGAACACCTAGATCTCAGAGACTATTAGAGCTAGAGCTACCAAATTTTCAGTGTAGACTTGTGTATTGTCTGCACGCAGATCAAGTTTGTTTCAAATTTTTGCCACGCCTTCTCCTGCCCCCGCAATTTGAGAAAATATCTCCAATATAGACCTTAAACCTCTAGACATATATCTAACATTTTCAGATGAACGGATGGTGAGTTGCTCAATTGAAAAATATTCTCATATCTCCCATATGAAAATAGACCGTTTAAACCTTTAGACATATATTTTAATAATTATTACCTATCGATCAGCCATACATCATTTCCTGATCAGATGAACGATAGAAAAGTTGCCGCCCCCGCAATTTGAAAAAATGCCTCATATCTCCTACAATTTTGAAAATAGACTGTTCAAACCTTCTAGACATATCTTAATCATCATTACCTATCGATCCGCCATACATCATTTTCGATCAGATGAACGATAGTAGAGTTGCCGCCCCCGCAATTTGAAAATACCTCATATCTCCCACAATTTTGAAAATAGATTATTCGAACCTTCTAGACATATATTTTAATAATACTACCTATCGATCAGCAATACATCATTTCCTAATCAGATTAGCTATAGAGTTGCCTCCCGCAAATTGGAAAACTCAAATCTCCCACAATTTGGACATGTTGATATCCTGAGTAACGGGTATATCGAAGTCGAGCAGGGCCGACTTTTAACTTACGCTTCCTGTTATTGTGAAATGAAGGGCTGTAAAAAAACATGCTTGGAGCTCATTAAAAGAAAAACAAAATAGGCACATTAGAGTGACCCCCAATCGTATGAAAAATGTAATGGTATACTCTCACCCACTGAAAAGGTGAATTTTGGTTTATAAATGGCATAACAAAAGTAAAAAGTAAAAAAAAGTTTGTTTTAGGGGTTGCGCAATGGATTCTAAGTTTCTACTAACACCTTGCTTATATAATTTATTCAAACGAGAGCGTAAGTTAAAGTCGGCCCTGCTCGACTTCGATATGCCCGTTACTCAGATATAAACACTAAACACTACAATAGCTAATCATCAGGAAATGATGTATGGCTGATCGATAGGTAATAATTATTAAAATATATGTCTAGAAGGCTCAAACAATCTATTTTCAAAATTGTGGGAGATATGAGGTATTTTTATACCTGTTACTCTGTAGAGTAAAAAGGGTATACTAAGTTCGTGCAAATGTATGTAACAGGCAGAAGCAAGCATTTGACCCCATAAAGTATATATATTCTGATCAGCATCAATAGCCGAGTCGATATAGACATCCAAAACTTATAATTTCAGATGGTGAGAGTTAGCCCGTGTTTACACGATGCAGTTTGCTTCATGAAGTTTTCGATTTCGTTTTGAACCATCTTCAAAACATGCGCATTTTCATGAAGAAGTTTGCTTCATGAAGTTCGATTTTAATCCGCCTGAGACGCGAGCTATCGATAAGCAAATAGTCCGCAAATCAACCCCTGCATCAGTTCAATCGAACAAAGCAAAGAAGGTAGGTCATGAAGCTTGCCAGCTTCGGCTCCCCCCTCTTCACCTCTTCCCCACAAACAGAAACTTCATGAAGGAAACTTCATCGTAAATGCAGACTTAGGTTTCCGATTTTATCTTATGGAGGGAAACCCAAGGGCACAAAAAGTTTCTAAATACTTAGATTTGGACATAAGTGCGAGCGAAGCCGCGGGGTATCAGCTAGTACATACATATTATAAACAAGTCTGCAAACCGGTCCGGAACCGAACCCTTCAGAACCGGTTCGGTTCAGGTTCTGGAGATGCCTTAACCGAACCGGGAACCGAACCCCATTGAAAATAATTACGAGAACCTGAACCCGAACCTAACCCAGATTTCTAAATAATGGGGGTTCGGTTCTAAAAAATTGAAGCACAGAATTTATTTTTACACTATGATGATAAAAAAAATTTTATAATTAGGCTGCGTTCACACTGTTCAGACGCATGAGACATGATAATCGAGTAGGCCTTTATGTCGCCTTGTTTTCAATGTCAAATGACAAAGCTTTTCAGAATGAAAACAAGTAAACACAAGGGCCTACTAGATTGTCGCGTCTCATGTGTCGAACAATGTGAACCCAGCCTTATGAACAAAATGTATCCATTCATATGCCCATGTATGGACGGCGACACTCTTCCTGTCCGCAACACAAGACTGGACAAAATAACGCAACCTCAAGCAAGGAAATTCAATTTGCATCCGAAACCGTATTTCTGGGTATTATTTTGTTCGTACGGAGATGCAACGGCACGACGAAATACAGGGAAAAATTTTACGTCATTTAAATTTCTTCATTTGTTACCCAAGTCACAAATTGAATAGTTTTAGCATTTCACTCTCACAATATGCCATTCAAAGCCGTGCTGTGGCGGTCCCATTCTTGGTAAAAATAGCTCTGACTGGAATTCGCGGAAATGTATAAACGTGTTCGACCCCACTATAAGTTAGGGATGAGACATACCAGCGTATCTGTGATTAAGTCACTGTCACTGGCAATCATCAAGTCACAGTGACTGCATATAAAAATCAACAGTGTAATTTGGTGACTACAAGTCACTGTGACTAAATCACAGTTACGCCGATATGGCCAATCACAGTTACTAAGTCACGGATACGCCGATAAAGGTCATCTCTTATTTATAAGCAGTGTTTTTGCAGGTTTCATGGCCACAAAAAGCACATCAGTTTTAGGAATCTCACTACTGTGAAAGAGAAATGACTTTTGCTGAGAGTGCAAGTTGGCAGTATCGCTGAACTCTTCTAAACACACATACAATGTCTGATTGTCCAGTCAATCTAGACAGATCATTTATGTGCTTGACTGCCAAAAACTGCAGCAGTTTATAAGTCATCTCTTCTTCAAACTCTATTAAATTATTTTTTATGTACATAAATATATAAAATACAATCTGGAACCCGAACCCGAACCGGAACTCGGTTCTCAATTTAAAGGGAAACGGTTGTGGAACCGAACCCTAGCGTAGGGTAAGGGTTCGAACCCCGAACCGAACCCCTGCCGAAATTGGAGGGGTTTGCAGCCCTGATTATAAATTAATAAGAACTTAACTGACTAAGAAAACTTCATGAAGTTTGCTTCATGGTGTAAGTCCCGACTTACTTTAACTTGCCTTGTCTGGGGATCGAACTCGGGACTGAAGCACAAGAACGTCTGCCTCTCAGCGCAGTCGACCGCAGCGCGCTTGTCAGACTTGGCGCCCAATGACATACAAGAGCGTTTGCTCCAGTCGATATTTAAGTCCGAATCGGATCAAAAACAATCCAAATAAGGATCAATCAGGGATTATCAATCCTTATCGGGCTTAAAAATTTCAATCTTTCCTTCGGGTTTAAATCTTTTGATTTAAAAATATCCATATATGTTCAATCAAATTTTAATGTATGAAGAATGTTTGAGTACATATTTTATCTTTCATTTGAAGAATAGAAAACGTAGTTCGGATCATTGGTTCAGATGTTATGACATCTTATGTGAACCTATCTTTTTTAAAATACCACAAAATATATATTCGCCGATGTCTGGGAACGACTCAATAGAAAAATTTATAAGTCTGCATTTTTAGTTCAGCATTTCAAAATACTTCAGAAAAAGCTATCAAATCGAAACAAGCAGACACTTCATTAAAATTTGTAGACCAGTGATATTGTTACGCCCCCGCAATAGAAAATGTTGAATACAACTGTCCTTCTGCATCGAAGATCTAAAATCTGTAAAATTTTCCAAAAAATCGGATAATATATATCGGAGATATAAAAATCAGGGATGCAATCTGTTCTTAAATAAGGAGTGGTTTTGGTCTGAACCGCGGTTTTCCGTTCGGTTCAGTGGTTTAAGGTTAACATAGTAGCACGCCTGATCCGTATTCCGAACTTTCTAAAATGAAACTTACGATATTTCCATTTAATTCTGAAATCTTTTTCTTAAAATGCATTTAAATAACTTCGATTCAATAATAAATATATTAATTATAAAGAAGTGTAGGGCGCGTCAGTATAGCGTGTGCATAGGTAAAGGTAGCTGTAGCAGCGACGTCTCACAACGACAGTATAAGCTCGCTGCGTTGCTGTGCGTTTTGTATCGGTTGCCACGCACACATACATTGCTAAAATGTGATTGTATTGTTTGCCCTACACTGTTATAAAAATAGAAATCAGGTGCCGTCCATATAACACATTATTGCCTTGGTGAGCTGATCTTATTATAAATTATGAAGTGTGTAAATAGACAAATTTGAAGGCGGTGTCCATAAGTTGAAGAAAAAATTCAATTCAATAGCATTTCGAAAACGGTGTGTATCAATTGGATTACCAGCTAAAGCCTATCAAAAGGAAGCGTCTTTCTATCGTCTGAACGAGAAGAACGCATAGTAATCTCTCTATAAACTTAAAATTGAGATGAAAGGTTTTTTAGATACAATATCGTTGGGTTTACATCGTTTAACTCATGGGCAAACTGAACCGAACTGAAAACCGCCAACTAAAACGGTACGGTTTAGTTTATCCTTTTTGTAGGCGGTTTTCGGTTCGGTTCAGCGTTTTCAAAAGAACACCGGTTCTGTTCTTGGTTCGGTTTACGAGCTCAAATAAGGTTATTACTAAAAGTTTGTAATTTAATTAAAGCTTTTTATATAATCCATTCCCTGAGTAACGTGTATATCGAAGTCGAGCAGGGCTGACTTAAATTATATATAATATAAGTTGACAAGTGAATATATGTACCCAAATGTCGGCTTAGACCAAGATTAATTTTTTCCTGCTTTGTTTTATTATCGTTTAGTTTTATAATCATTCAACCCAGTCCAGTCGGTGCGATTTATTCAGTTTGTTTCGTGGTCTAACTTTGCGTCACTTTTGCTGTAGTTCTCTACCGTTGAGCTGTGGGCGAAAAGTAATTTGTATAAAACGTGCCAGTGACTTTTATTTGATGCGACAATGCGACTGCTGTGATGCTAAGGCAAGGATAATTGAATAGCTTTTTTGTGATGTAGGAGAAAGGGGAAGTTGATTAAAGTCATAATTGGTATTACAGTTGCCAAAAGAATATGAAAACAGAAGAAGACATTGAATCATAAAAGAACTGACTTCGATAAGGAAATTCAGTTGATGGGGGTTAGGTAAAAAAGCTGAAAAGAAGTGAGATAATATTCTTTAAATAAATACGAAACTATTTAGGGAGACTTTATAGTTTGACTAAATTTAACAGTCTTGACTTCCTAGAATATTGATTTGTTATCACAGAGACGGTGGCATCGCATTGAAAAGTTCATTTTCAATCCCATAAAGTACATTTTAATGGGTATATATTCTTGATCAGGACGATAAGTTTGGTCGATTGAGCATCTTCCGACTAGGCAACAAGTCTCTCTGTCTTAAAGCTATCGGGCTGCAATTTTGCGCAGAGTCTTCATTTTTACACGCTGCTAATAAGTATGTCAGAACCGCCCTGATCGGATGACCATATTTTAAAGATGTTAAATGACTGATCTGTCGTAAAATGGTTATTATATAAAAAAAAATAGTTTTAGTTTTTCATGAAAACGTTCTTTAACTCAGCCATTTTGAACTATATATGCATCCAAATAGTTCTGCAAAAAATTGTCAAAATCAAAACCTACAGCCGCCGTAGAAGCTTTCTTTGGGCCGTTTTCCAAAGTTTATGTTTTTGCAAATCCAGGTTGTTTCGTAATCCACATAGATTTTGCAACTAGGTGGGTTTTGTGTAATTGGTTACCAGCACGGGTAAGCATAGATAATATTTGTTTTAATTGTTGAAATCAAAAATGCCAATCGGGGAAAATAGGAAAAGAAGCAAGCATTAGGGAGAGAACTGAACCAAATTGGCTGAAAAAATTCAATTAAAAGAAAGGTTCTTGACGCGAAGGAAACAGCTTCGCGATAGGTTATTCTCAACAAAACGAAATTCGAAGTCAGAATTCAAATGGCAGAGAGTATTTCAATGATTTGGCCTAATGTCCATGGTTTTCACATCCATGAGGTTGAAGTGAATTGCTTCAAAATCCTTCCAGGTGTTTTGAGAAAATCAATTTCAGTAATTCGGCCTTTAAACTCAACAATATCGAAAATGACATGCTTTCCAACAGATGTGAGATACATACTATAATTTCACCCAAAAGAGTTGACATGCTTTATGTAGGATATAGGTCGAAAGCGAACGACTATATCCTACAGCTGCCATAAAGGAGTTCGGTCAGAAAATGAGACTTAGTGAAAAAAAGAGAAACATATTTGTTTTTATAGTAGCGTGCTTAAATTAATATAAGCAATAAGATTCCTAATGGTTTTAAATAAAAACGAGTTAGAAATTTGGTCAAGCCCGACCGTAAAATACTGTGTAAGTGCTACCCATCACGATTTCGGCCAGTGCTGCCCAGCGTAATTATTTGTAAAGCTTATAACTTGCCTATTGTTCATTTGATCGGAAAACGGTGTATGGTGGATCGATAAGTAATGATGATGTCTAAAATATTCGAAGAATCTTTCTTAAAAATTGTGGGAGACATGAGGTTTTTTTTTCCATTTGCTGGAACGGCAACTCTATTATCGTTCATCTGATCGGAAAACGATGTATGAGGCCTCGATAAGTAAATGATGAGTAGAGAATAATAATATGTCTAAGAAGGTAAGGTTCGATGAAAAATAACCTTACCCAAACATTGAGGAAGATATGAGGTTTTTTCAAATTGTTGGGGGAGGCAGGGTGTGTGGCAAAAATAAAAAATTGATAATAAAATCGGCTACGCCGATGTTTTAAATACCCTTGGAGTTTTTGAAAGGCGCTACCATTGATAACAAAAAAGTTTTCCTCATTAGAATTAGTCTTTAGAGCGATCGTCCCTATGGCAGCTATATGCTACAGTCATCCGATTTCGATCAATTTTTCCAAAGTTGTGTGGAAGTATATAAAAATAATATAGACCACGATTGGTGATGCTACGATGGAAAACAAAAAAGTTTTTCTCACAAGAACTATTTTTTTGACCGACCGTTTATATGGCAGCTATATGCTTTAGTCAACCGATTTTAATAACTTTTTCCAGAATTGTGTGGAAGCAAATAAAACTAATATGTAATACGATTGAAGTCGCTACGATGATAAATAAAAAATGTTTTTTTTACTAGAACTAGTTCTTGGACCGACTGTTTATATGGCAGCTATATGGTATTGTCATCTGATTTTGATCATTATACCCGTTACTCGTAGAGTAAAAAGGGTATACTAAGTTCGCGCAAATGTATGTAACAGGCAGAAGGAAGCATCTCCGACCCCATAAAGTATATATATTCTTGATCAGCATCAATAGCCGAGTTGATATAGACATGTCCGTCTGTCCGTCAGTCCGTCTGTCCGTCAGTCCGTCCGTCCGTCCGTCCGTCCGTCCGTCCGTCTGTATGAACACCTAGATCTCAGAGACTATAAGAGATAGAGCTACCTTTTTTATACCCGTTACTCGTAGAGTAAAAAGGGTATACTAAGTTCGTGCAAATGTATGTAACAGGCAGAAGGAAACATTTCCGACCCCATAAAGTATATATAAGAGCTACAGCTACAATTTGTTCGGTGTAAACTTGTCTGCACGCAGATCAAGTTTGTTTCAAATTTTTGCCACGCCCCCTCCCGCCCCGTCAATATGAAAAAAACCTCATATCTCCCACAATTTTCAAAATAGATTGTTCAAACCTTCTAGACATATACTTTAATCATCATTACCTATCGATCCGTCATACATCATTTCTAGATCAGATGACCAATAGAAAAGTTCCCGCCCACGCAATTTCAGAAATTCCTCATATCTCCCACAATTTCGAAAATAGATTAATCAATCCTTTTAGACATGTATTTTAATCATCATACCTTATCGATCCGCTATACATAATTTTCCGATCAGATGAGTTATAGTAGAGTTGCCACCCCCGCCATTTTGAAAAAAACACATATCTCCCACAATTTGGGCATGTTGTGATCTAATAAAATATTCTGAAATAAACCTTACCCTGAGTAACGGGTATATCGAAGTCGAGCAGGGCCGACTTTAACTTACGCTCTCGTTTTTTCCAGAATTGTGTGGAATCATATAAAACTAATATATACCACGATTGGAGACGCTACGATGGAAAACAAAAAAGTTTTTCTCACTAGAACAAGTTTTTGGTCCGATCGTTCCTATGGCAGCTATATGATATAGTCATCCGATCCGGCCGATTCCGACAAATGTGCAGCGTATTTGTATTTAAAGACTTTGGCTATTAGACTCAGCTCGTCATGCTGATCAAGAATATATATACTTTATGTGGTCGGAAATGCTTCCTTCTATGCGTTACAAACATCGTGACAATTTTAATATACCCTCTCCAAGGGTATAAAAATAACCTTGATCTGCCTGCCAGGATAAGAAGCTTATGTTCCATACAAACCTCAAACCTCTAACTCTTACCATCTCTGAGATCTGTTTATTTATATGGACAGACGGTCAACCGGACATGGGTATATCGACTCGGCTGTTGATGCTGATCAAGAATATATATGCTCCTTCTGGATGTTACATACATTTGCACAAACCCAATATACTCTTAGTACCTTCGGCACAGAGTATAAAATAAATTGAATAACAAAAAAAAACAGGATTTACCTTACCAGGATTTCCTAGACCGATGTACAGTCTATTCCGCCTCCCGCCTGTGTTTTACTAGGAAACGTGTTTTTATACCCTTGCAGAGGGTATATTAAAATTGTCACGATGTTTGTAACGCATAGAAGGAAGCATCTCCGACCCTATAAACTATATATATTCTTGATCAGCATGACGAGCTGAGTCTAAATAGCCATGTCCGTCTGTTCGTCTGTCCGTCCGTCTGTTTCTATGCTATCTCCTCACTCAGTTTTAAAGCTATCTTGACCAAACTTTGCAAAAAAGTCTTTAAATACAAATACGCTGCACAGTTGTCGGAATCGGCCGGATCGGATGACTATATCATATAGCTGCCATAGGAACGATCGGTCCAAAAACTAGTTCTATTGAGAAAAACTTTTTTTTTCTATCGTAGTATTTAATAAATTTAAATGCTTTCACACAATTCTGAAAATTTTTATCAAAATCGGAGGAATATAGCATATAGCTGCCATATAAACGGTCGTTCAAAAAACAAGTTCTAGTGAGAAAAACTTGTTTGTTTTCCATCGTAGCGTCACCAATCGTGGAAAATATTAGTTTTATATGCTTTCACACAATTCTCGAAAAATTTATCAAAATCGGATGACTATAGCATATAGCTGCCATATAAACGGTCGGTCCTAAAACTAGTTCTAGTGAGAAAAACTTTTTTGTTTTCTATCGTAGCGTCTCCAATCGTGGTGTTCGTTAGTTTTATATTCTTTTACACCATTTTGGAAAAATTTATCAAAATCGGATGACTTATATATAGCTGCCATATAAACGGTCGGTCCAAAAACTAGTTCTAGTGAGAAAAACTTTATGGTATAAAATTTTTATTATCAATGATTTCAAAATTTTAAGTATCTGATATCTATATCCTATATATATTTTACCAGTTAATTCAGTTGGAGTAAAGTTTTTCGAGTGTATTAAAACTTCGGCACAGTCGAAGTTAGCTTTGCCTTCTCGTTTTATGGTAACATGATCAGACGGACGATCAAGAATATATATTTTTTATGGGGTCGGAGATGCTTCCTTCCGCATGTTACATAAATTTGTACGAACTTAGAATACCTTTTTTACTCTACGAGTAATGGGTATGAAAATCTAATATCTCCCACAATTTTTAAGATCCATTTTTTTAACCTTCTGGTCATATATTGTAATCAATTAATTTCTTATCGATACACTGCTTCCCGCTCAGATAAACGGTAATAGAGTTTGGAAAAACCCCCAATTTTCCACAATTTTGAATATAGATTCGAACCTTCTAGAGATAAATATAAAACATAATTACTTATCGATACACCATACACCGTTTTACGATCAGATGAACTATAGCCGAGTTATAAGCAAAACAAATAATTACGAAAATCATTTTGTGATTTAATAATTTATTTTTAAATAAATCCTTCCGAGTATCGGGTATATCGATGTCGGGCGGAGCCCACTTTAACTTACGCTCTCGTTTGTCTGAGTTATGCAGCTTATTTACCTGCTTGTCGCAAAGAAGCTAAGTCAATAATAGAAGCTCCTGTTTTAGAACGAAACCCTACAGAAATCTCACGAAGACCCCACAACAGTCCTCAATCCACAAACTGCTAAGCAAGCGGCTTAGCATATCCCAAGACAGTGTCAACATTTCGTGCAGCAGTCAGAGTTGTCTGACAGGAAATGAATTTACTTTTGGGAGCAGGCACTAACCAGGATCAGGAAGCTCGTTGTCATAGTTGTTGCCATAATTATCATGTTTACAAGGTGAAGGTGCCAGGTTAGACAACAAACCAGCCACCAGTAACAGCAGAACAGTCAGTACCTGCTGGCTGGGCCTTTAAATTTATGACTGTGCAACACATTGGGTATATTAATTTGAATATGATTGCCCTTGGGTGAAGAACGAAGGACGAGTTTGGAAGTTCATAATATTAAGCAAACACACACAATCTTAGTTGGTGTGTGTGTGAGAACGTAAAATATTTGTATTGCAGATTAGTAGAATGGACAATTTTGCTTCCCCTCTCGCTCTACTATGCTCTTTGTCTGTCATTAATTACAGTTTTCAGTCTCCAGCCGAGTCTGTCGTTTGTTCTCCATACAATATGTTTTGACAATTATTAATCGTGTCGCATGTCGTCAACAAGGCGGAGACTCCAAAACACATGCCATGTCAAAAATTGTACCCTTAACTTAATTCACAAAATGGCCCACCTTTGGGTCGGCTATCTGACCATATAAATGGTTACAATGCATATTGGCTGCGTTATATGGAGTGAGCGGCCAAAAATACTTCCAAAGGTGTTGGGACATGAACATAAGTTAACTAAAATATGAAAATGATGTAAACATGATTTTGCCTTTTACCATGAAACGAGAAGGCAAAGCTAACTTCGACTGTGCCGAAGTTTTAATACACTTGAAAAACTTTACTCCAACTGATTTAACTGGAAAAATATATTTAGGATATAGATATCAAACATTTAAAATTTTTAAATCATTGATAATAAAAATTTGATACCATAAAAAAAACTTTTCTTAGTAAAACACATTTTCCGACCGATCGGTCCTATGGCAGCTATATGCTATAGTCATACGATATTGATAATTTTTTTCAAAATTATGTAGAGCATATAAAACTAATATATACCAAGATTGGGGACGCTACGATAGAAAACAGAAAAGTTTTTCTCACTAGAAGTAGTTTTTTGACCGACCGTTTCTATGGGAGCTATATAATATAGTCTGTTATGTTCCGATTTCTTTTCCGAGTCCATCTATTTCCGGCTAGCTAACGGCTGGCTCAGGGGTGAGCACGACCCCGATACACAGACAATCGGATAACAAAAATTCTATTTATATTTTTTTTGGATTTTCCATTCCTTTCCTGCAAAAATCGGACAAGTAGATGTTGTCACTTGCCCTTACTTTGCCCACCCTTCCATTTGTTGGCTATCAAAACTTCTCTTCCAACTCCCTAACACAAATACTCCTGCTTTATGCTGCCTCTCTCACCCCATATTTAATAAATTACTCCAACATAATTTTTCTTGATACACTTATACATATATATATATTTAGATATTTATACACTTGAAAAGTGTATATTAATTTTACCTAGAAGTTTTGTAACGCATAGAAATATTCATTTCCGACCCCATAAACTATATATATTCTTGATCAGGACGATGAGCTGAGTTCATTTCCGCTTGTCCGTCCGTCCGTCTGTCTGTCTGTCCGTCTGTCCGTCTGTCTGTCTGTCTGTCTGTCTGTCTGTTTCTACGCGAACTAGTCTCTCAGTTTTAAAGCTATCGAGCTGAAATTTTGCACAGAGTCTTCTTTTTACTGCACGCAACTAATATGTCGGAACCGGACGGATCGGATGACTATATCTTATAGCTGCCATAGGAACGATCGGTCGAAAAATAAGTCTTTGTGAGAAAAACTTTTTGATTTCCATCGTACCGTCTTCAATCGTAGTATATATTAGTTTGATATGTTTCCACACAATTCAGAAAAAAACTTATCAAAATTGGGTGACTATTGCATATAGCTGCCATATAAACAGTCGGTCAAAAAACTACATTTAGTGAGAAAAACTTTTTGTTTTCTATCGTAGCGTCCCCAATCTTGGTATATATTAGTTTTATATGCTTTAACATCATTTTGAAAAAAAAACGTATTAAAATCGGATGACTAAGCATATAGCTGCCATAGGACCGATCGGTCGGAAAATGTGTTTTACTAAGAAAAGTTTTTTTATGGTATCAAATTTTTATTATCAATGATTTAAAAATTTTAAATATCTGATATCTCTATCCAATATATATTTTTACCGGTTATATCAGTTGGAGTAAAGTTTTCAAGTGTATTAAAACTTCGGCATAGGCGAAGTTAGCTTTGCCTTCTCGTTTTTTACACTTAACCACATTTCAAACTTTCACCTAACCCGGGTACCACAGGGACGAATATAAGACAAATTAAATAAATAATAAATAAACGATTAAATAAATACTTAAAACTATAAAATAAATTAACAATTAAACATCACTGCTTTTTCTTTTTTTGTGTTTGCTGGTATATTGCTCGATATGTGTTTAATTTTAAATTGTAGGGCAAACTGTGTGCTTTGTGTGTGGTGTTTGTCTTAGCAGCCTCAGCAGCATATAACGACTTTGTCCACTATTAATTTCTTTTTTTTTGTTTTGTATAAAAAAAAACAATAGGGTATAAAAACCTGGGCCACCTGGAGGTGGTGGCCACTCCTTCCTCCGGTGACTGGTATTGGTCGTCTCTGCTGCCCCCTCTTCTGATGGAATTATCACCTTCACACACTTTATATTCCTCACCGAGCCGGGAAATCTTTGTATAGAAAAGATTTATCTCAATCTCAATTTTGCCACTATATTCAATAATTTATATTTTTTTTTAATTTGAATTTTATTACGCCTTTTCTGAAGTTCGACTTGAACTTCAAATGCCCTCTAGAGCGACTGATTTGTAATCTTTGTTTCCTGGGCTTCCACTCCACTTCCGAATCCCAGGAACTAACAAAATCAAAACGTAGGGAAATTATTTACGGTCTTCGAATTTATAAGACCCACTCACGATCACTCACGCTCCCCAAGCCATCCCAATACCGATACATCGGTCTTGTGCATCACTATAAAATAGTGATGAGCAGTAATCGTCGTCAATGTCAACACAACTAACAATTAGTTTATTAATTTATGGATTTAGTCCGAAACAGCACACTAAGGTTTGGAACGGCTTTGACGGATGAACAGGAGTGGAAATCGGACTATTCTGCTGTTACTTCCTAGGTTCCAACGTAGGCCATCGACCACACCCTGAGATTGCTTTGTGTTGTTGTTGTGTGTAGTTGTTTATGTTAGCCGGGCAATAATTCTTTCTGTTACTGCTTCAGGTCGTTGGCATGGAACACTCCTAGTGGATTCCCTTGTAACGTCTCCAGTTGGTAAAGGCTGTTTCCCAATACCTTCGCTATGCGACACTTGACATTTGCGACAGAACTTGGCATTTATATTTTTACGAAAGTCGCTGAGCACGAAGTTTCTTTTAAATACTTCTTGGCCAGGTGAGTATTTATGGTTCGGGATTTTAGGTTATACCGCTTCTCCGCTTTCTCATAGGCTCGATGCAGTGACTCTTGGACTTGCGCTCGGTAAATTTGTTGCTTTTCTGAGCGAGCCAACGGTGCTATTGAAGCTTCATTCAATGTCCCCAATTTACGAGCCTTCTGGTAATCGCTGCCGTGAAGAAACATGTTTGTCGAACATTGCGAAGTATGGTGACACACCGGTACCTGCGTGGACAGCGCTGCATAGGGCGGCCTGAATTTCGGGCAATTTCTCATCCCACGTTGTTTGGTCCTGGTTGACATGTGTCCGGATTGCCGCCAGCACCGATTGATTCACGCGCTCCGATGCATTGGCCTGTGGAGAATAGTTGGCTGTTTTGACGTGCGCAATACTGAGGTGCTGCATCAACGCTCCAAATTCCTGCGAGATGAATTGCCTCCCGTTGTCGGTATGTATTATCTCAGGCACTCCGAACTGCGTAAAAATTTCATCTTTCAGGATCCTCACTATTGATATAGCCGTCGCCTGCGGCAAAGCCCTAAGCCACACATACTTCGTCAAGTGATCCAACGCGATAAATATGCATGAGTTTCCCTGCCGTGATCGTGGGTATTTTCCTAAGAAATCCAAATACAGCTTCTGCATTGGCCGATCCGTAAGTACCTCCATCCCCATCTTAGGTCTTGTTATTTGGGTACTGTGCTTGGTCTCCTTACAGATATCGCAACTCAACACATATTCCCGAACCTGAACTGTCATCCTTGGCCAGTAATAAAATTGCCTCAGCCTTGCCAGAGTCTTGGCCACGCCGCCATGCATTCTCTTTTCGCCTTCATGAGCTTGCTGCACGAGAGTACTCGTTAGAGATTCTGGAATCAAAAGTTTCCAAATGAACTCCTGCTTGTCTTCAAGCGCAAACTGCATGCGTTTGAACAGCAATCCATCTTCCACCATCAGATCTGGAAATTTGTCCTTTTGGTCTATCACCAGCTTCACGCGATCCTGGTACTCTTCGCTCTCAAATTCGATGGTCTCGAACTCGAGCAGATTCAGCTCCTCCACCTCAAACGGACGTGACAACATATCGGCTACCACGTTATCCTTGCCTTTGCGATGCTCCACATTGAAGTCAAAGCTTGAATGGCGAGTGACCATCGCGCCAGTCTGCCGTTTAAGTCCTTCAATGTTCTTAACCATTGCAAGCTCGCGTGATCGGTGATAACCGTGAACGGCATGAGCTCTACATATGGACGAAAACGTTCGATAGCCTTGATCGCCGCTAGACATTCCTGCTCGGTGACGCTGTAATTCAGCTGTGCTCCTAGCAACTTAGCCGAAAGAAGGCGATCGGTTTTTCATTTCCTTCCTCATCATGCTGAAAAAGAACGGCTCCTACCCCCAACATGGCTGGCATCACACTGGATGTCACTAAAGGTCGGCCCTGCTCGACTTCGATATACCCGTTAGAGTTGTGCCGATTTTCATGAACTAGTTCGAATGAACTATTCATTAAAATGAACTAATGAACTAGGTCTCAGGGTTTGAACTATAGTTCATTTTTTGAACTATTCACTTATTGAACTATAGTTCATTTTTTGAACTATAGTTCATTTAATGAACTATAGTTCATTTTTTGAACTATAGTTCATTTTACGAACTATAGTTCATTTTTTGAACTATAGTTCATTTAATGAACTTTTTCCTAAAAATAATCAATAGTTAAAAAAATGAATTGCATAAAAAAATTAACCAATAAAATGTCGGTTGTTTTATAACGATTAGTAATCTTTAAGCCGTCTGCATGTCCAAATGAAAAGTGTTAAATAAAGTGAATTGGTTACATAGAATGAACTACACAGAGAAAAAAAAAGCTCAAGATCAATTTAATCTTTGCTGGTTAAAATGATCTTTTAAAAATAACAATTTTTTTCATACTTAATATAAATAGTTTCTTGGACGTCTTCTTATAAATGTGTGCCTTGGCTGACTGCGTTGAGACGTCACGCAAGGTTTCGAGTTCGGTCCCCAGAGAAGTGATTTTTTTTTTTTTTTTAGAAAAGATCGTATTGATATTTTTTATCATATCAAGTTAATCTTTGTCATATCGGAGTGAAATTGATATGAAAAAATGTGGAAATGACTGTCATTTCATATCAATTTTTTCTCTGTGTATAGTTAAAAAATTAACTAAAGTTCATAAAATGATCTTCATAAAATGAACTATAGTACAAAGAATGAACTATAGTTCAAAAAATGAACTATAGTTCAAAAAATGAACTATAGTTCAAAAAATGAACTATAGTTCAAAAAATGAACTATAGTTCAAAAATGAACTATAGTTCAAAAAATGAACTATAGTTCAAAAAATGAACTATAGTTCAAAAAATGAACTATAATTCAACAATGAACTATAGCTCGAAAGTGAATAGTTCATCAAAAAATGAACTAATAAACTTCAGTTTGAAATGAACTAGATTCTCAACTCTAATACCCGTTACTCAGGATATCAACATGTCCAAATTGTGGGAGATATGATTTTTTTCCAATTTGCGGGAAGGCAACTCTACTATAGCTCATCTGATCAGGAAATTATGTATGGCTGATCGATAGTTATACCCGTTACTCGTAGAGTAAAAGGGATACTAAGTTCGTGCAAATGTATGTAACAGGCAGAAGGAAGCATCTCCGACCCCATAAAGTATATATATTCTTGATCAGCATCAATAGCCGAGTCGATATAGACATGTCCGTCTGTCCGTCTGTCTGTCCGTCTGTCTGTCTGTCTGTCTGTATGAACACCTAGATCTCAGGAACTATAAGAGCTAGAGCTATCATATTTTCAGTGTAGAATTGAATCTTCTGCACGCAGATTAAGTTTGATTTCAAATTATTGCCACGCCCACCGCAATATGAAAAAAAACTAATATCTCCCACAATTTTGAAAATAGATTGTTCAAACCTCCTAGACATATATTTTAATCATCATTACCTATCGATCCGCCATACATCATTTTTCGATCAGATGAACGATAGAAGAGTTGCCACCCACGCAATTTGAAAAATACCTCATATCTCCCACAATTTGGGCAACCTTACCCTGAGTAACGGGTATATCGAAGTCGAGCAGGGCCGACTTCAACTTACGCTCTCGTTAATAATTATTAAAATATATGTCTAGAGGGTTCAAACAATCTGTTTTCAAAATTGTGGGAGATATGAGGTATTTTTATACCCGTTACGCGTAGAGTAAAAAGGGTATACTAAGTTCGTGCAAATGTATGTAGCAGGCAGAAGGAAGCATCTCCGACCCCATAAAGTATATATATTCTTGATCAGCATCAATAGCCGAGTCGATATAGACATGTCCGTCTGTCTGTCCGTCTGTATGAACACCTAGATCTCAGGAACTATAAGAGCTAGAGCTACCATTTTTCAGTGTAGACTTGTATCTTTTGCACGCAGATCAAGTTTGTTTAAAAATTTTGCCACGCCCCTCCGCCCCCGCAATATGGAAAAACCTCATATCTCCCCAATTTTGAAAATAGATTGTTTGAACCTTCTAGACATATATTTTAATCATCATTACCTATCGATCCGCCATACATCATTTTACGATCAGATGAACGATAGAAAAGTTCCCGCCCCCGCAATTTGAAAAATTCCTTATATCTCCCACAATTTTGAAAATACATTGTTAAAACCTTCTAGACATATATTTTAATCATCATTACCTACCGATCCGCCATACATCATTTCTTGATCAGATGAACGATAGAAAAGTTCACGCCCCTGCAATTTGAAAAATTCCTCATATCTCCCACAATTTGGGCAGCCTTACCCTGAGTAACGGGTATATCGATGTCGAGCAGGGCCGACTTCAACTTACGCTCTCGTTTAAATTGCGGGGGCATGAACTTTTCTATCGTTCATCTGATCAGAAAACGATGTATGGCGGATCGATAGGTAGTTATGATTAAAATATATGTCTAGAGGGTTCGAATAATCTATCCTCAAAATTCTGGGAGATATGAGGTATTTCCAAATTGCGTGGGTGGCAACATTACTACCGTACATCTGATCGGGAATTGATGTATGGCGGATCGATAGGTAATGATGATTAAGATATATATCTAGAAGGTTCAAACAGTCTATTTTCAAAATTGTGGGAGATATAAGGTTTTTTTCAATTGCGAAACAAACTTGATCTGCCTGCAGACAATACAAGTCTACACTGAAAATTTGGTAGCTCTAGCTCTTATAGTCTCTGAGATCTAGGTGTTCATACGGACGGACGGACGGACAGACAGACGGACGGACGGACGGACAGACAGACGGACGGACGGACAGACGGACAGATCTATATCGACTCGGCTATTGATGCTGATCAAGAATATATATACTTTATGGGGTCGGAAATGCTTTCTTCTGCCTGTTACATACATTTGCACGAACTTAGTATACCCTTTTTACTCTACGAGTAACGGGTATAAAAATGTTTTCTGAAATCAGGATGAGCCAGTACTGGGGCACACGTAAGTGCCTTCTTCAGATCATGAAATGCTGTTGTGGCTTCCTCCGATAGCACGAACTTGCACTTTGCCTTCAAGCAGTCTGTTAAGGGCGCCGTTAACCCTGAGAAGTTTCGGATAAACCTTCTGTACCAGCCGGCAGTACCCAAAAAACTACGCAACTGACGTGTCGATTTAGGCAGCGAGATCTGTAAGATTGCCTCCACTTTGCCAGGGTCTGTTCTTAGGGCTCCGTCTCCAATAATATACCCTAAGTATCGCAATTATTTGAAACAAAATTTGGACTTTTGTAAACCTATTGTGAGGTTGGCTTTTCGCAGGCAATCGCTGACCTCCCTCAACAATTTGCAGTGCTCCTCGAACGTTCTGGAAATGATAAGCAGATCATCCAGGTATGTGAACACGCGATTCCTCATGTGCTGCGGGATGACTCTGTCCATCAGTCTACACAACCTTTGGGCAGCATTACACAGACCAAACGGCATCATCCTAAATTGGTATAACGGCCTACCAGGGATGGTGAAGGCTGTATATTCCCGGTTTTTCTTTTGATGACGCACTGGCTTTCCTTGCTGTGGTGCTGCTGGCGTTCTACTCCATCGGCTTGCCAGCCATCTTTCCGCATCGTGGCACTCATCCCGCAATTTGTCCAGGTTTGTTATCGTCATTGGGTAGATAACCCGCGAAATGCTGTCCCTTATGTTGACCTTTATGGTTTTTATTAGGTCGTGATCCGAGAAATGTGATCTCAACCGAGACCGAAGAGCTAACATCTCCTGGATATATTCGTCCACACTCTCGCCTGGTCGTTGTTTCCGCTCTCGCAGCTCTTGTTCCTGTTCAAAGCTGGACTTGGACTCTGAAAGTGTTGTTGGAGGCAGAATCGGAGATGTGGCCAGTCGAGGAGAATTGTAGCCGTTCTTACATGGGTGCAGAACCAATCCCTCGCTCGACCTTCTACCAGAACATGGAAATCTCTCACCACATCTCTCCACGGAATTTGGTAAGCTCCTTGCATATGCTCTATGCGGAATATGAATTCGTTCACTGGCATTCCGTTTGGGTTCCCATCAAAACAGATTCCCCACCGACGAATTTGATTTGGATCTGTGCGGATTTCCGGCCATCTATTCTGCCTTGGACCACGTCCATCTTTTCCTTCTTCACCCATCGTATGAGCACTCGCCAGACTCCTGAATCGCCGTGCTGCTGACTCAATCTGGTCTGCTTCCATTGCCCTGTTTTCGGTCCATTGGCCGCGTTGTGTTGTTGTACCTAACGTTGGAAGCGGTCCATACCGATTTGATGGACACGGCTCTGTTGATGCTGTATATATTGGCGGAGGGGGAACGGACAGATTTGGTGGACATGGTTGTGCTGGAGCCGTTGCAGTGTAAACCAATGGATGTGGTATCGCGATGTTAGGTGGACTCGGCTGTGTTGGAGCAGCTGTTCGCGCTTCCTGTATCGTTCTCTGGATCTCCAGCATGAACTCCAGCATCTCCTTTCGGATTTCAGCCTGAAAGTTGGTCAGCTCACTCGATTGTGCACTCCTATAGGTCTCCTGTGCTTGTAGCAAAGCTACATTTATGGCTGACCTGATCTCACTAGGAATTGAAGCGATTCCTGCACTTTCATGAGGATTTCCTAGCTGATCTTTTGCTTCCATTGCTGTCGATACCCGTTGCTTTGGCACTGCGCCCCTGTTCGTTGCCACATCATTGCTGCTTCCTTCTGCTCCTTGCAGAGATGGATCCATTTCCATCTGTGGACGGGCTTGGATGTTAGGATTGGGCATTGAGTATGACTTGGTGGATTGTGATCTCGTTACTGGGCCAAATAATTCGACTCCCCTATCTCTAACAAATTCTATTTCTCGTTTTATTTTTCTCTCTGCTAATTTCTTGTCACCTTGGCTCTGGTTCATTACCTCTCTATAAGTTACTACGTTTCCTAAGGTTTTATATTGTTGTGCTATCTTCTCTATCTTTTCTTGCTTAAATCTTCCTTTTGTTTTTACCATTTATATTATATTTAAAGTACTTTTTAATTGGATTATTTTAGTTTTTATATCTGTATATATGTATGTATAGTGGTATGTATGGATCTCTTTCTACTTTAGATTATTTATTTTACAACTATGTTTTTTTTTTTGTTTTTTTTAGTTTTTTTTTTTATATAGATTATAAATTTATTTTAAATTATTTATCTGTGTAAACGAAATATTTTTATACACTTGAAAAGTGTATATTAATTTTGCCCAGAAGTTTGTAACGCATAGAAATATCAATTTCCGACCCCATAAACTATATATATTCTTGATCAGGACGACAAGCCGAGTTCATTTCCGTCTGTCCGTCCGTCCGTCTGTCCGTCTGTTTCTACGCGAACTAGTCTCTCAGTTTTAAAGCTATCGAGCTGAAATTTTGCACATAGTCTTCTTTTTACTGCACGCAACTAATATGTCGGAACCGGCCGGATCGGATGACTATATCATATAGCTGCCATAGGAACGATCGGTCGGAAAATAAGTTTTAGTGAGAAAAACTTTTTTGTTTTCCATCGTAGCGTCACCTATCTTGGTATATGTTAGTTTTATATGTATCCACATAATTCTGAACAAATTAATCAAAATCGGATGACTATATCATATAGCTGCCATAGGAATGATCGGTCTAAGAACTAGTTCTAGTTAGAAAAACTTTTTTGTTTTGCATCGTAGCGTCACTAATCTTGGTATATGTTAGTTTTATATGCTTCCACATAATTCTGGAAAAATTTATCAAAATCGGATGACTATATCATATAGCTGTCATATAAAGGGTCGGTCGAAAAACTTGTTCTAGTGAGAAAAACTTTTTAGTTTTCCATCGTAGCTTCACCAATCATGGTTTGTATTAGTTTTATATGCTTCCGCGTAATTCCTGGAAAAATTTATCAAAATCGGAAGACTATAGCATATAGCTGCCATATAAACGGTCGGTCTAAAACTTTTTTGTTTTCTATCGTAACGTCCTTAATCTTGGTATATATTAGTTTTATATGCTTTTTACGCAATTTGGAAAAAATTTATCAAAATCGGATGACTATAGCATATAGCTGCCATAGGACCGATCGGTCGGAAAATGTGGTTTACTAAGAAAAAGTTGTTTTTATGGTATCAAATCTTTCTTATCAATGATTTAAAATTTTTTAAATATTTGATATCTATATATTTATATATTTTATCGGTTAAATCAGTTGGAGTAAACGTTTTAAGGTGTATTTAAACTCGGCACAGTCGAAGTTAGCTTTGCCTTCTGGTTTTGTACTGCTATTTTATTTTTGTTATGTAAATATTATGTATTTGTTATGTATTTTATTTAATTTAATTTTGATTTTCTTTAATTTTTCTTCTTTCAACTTTCATATATATACGCATGGGGAGAGTACAAACATACATAAAACGGATTGGGTAAGTGATACAGGTCCTTATTATTATTATTTTTATACACTTGAAAAGTGTATATTAATTTTGCCCAGAAGTTTGTAACGCATAGAAATATTCATTTCCGACCACATAAACTATATATATTCTTGATCAGGACGACGAGCTGAGTTCATTTCCGTCTGTCCGTCCGTCCGTCTGTCCGTCTGTCCCTGTCTGTCCGTTTCTCGCACTGTCCTCAGTTTTAAAGCTATCGAGCTGAAATTTTGCACAGAGTCTTCTTTACTGCACGCAACTAATATGTCGGAACCGGCCGGATCGGATGACTATATCATATAGCTTAGGAACGATCGGTCTAAGAACTAGTTCTAGTTAGAAAAACTTTTTTGTTTTCCATCGTAGCGTCACTAATCTTGGTATATGTTAGTTTCATATGCTTCCACAAAATTCCTGGAAAAATGTATCAAAATCGGATCACTATAGCATATAGCTGCCATAGGAACGATAGGTCGAAAAATAAGTCTTTGTGAGAAAAACTTTTTGATTTCTCCATCGTAGCGTCTCGAATCGTAGTAAATATTTGTTTTATATGTTGTCACACAATTCAGAAAAAATTGATCAAAATCGGATGACTATAGCATATAGCTGCCGTATAAACGGTCGATCAAAAAACTACTTCTAGTGAGAAAAACTTTTTTGTTTCTTATCGTAGCGTCTCCAATCGTAGTATATATTTGTTTTATATGTTTCCACACAAGTCTGCACAAATTTATCAAAATCGGATGACTATAGCATATAGCTGCCATAGGACCGATCGGTTGGAAAATGTGTTTTACTAAGAAAAAGTTTTTATTATCAATGATTTAATAATTTTAAATATCTATGATATCCTATATATATTTTTCCAGGTAAATCAATGACGTAAATACCTGATCACCTTTTTTGATAAAAGTAATCTAGCATAATCCTATCTATATTAGGGCAACGTATGTTAACTCGTTTTATTTTCCACCAGTCTGCAAAAACCCCCTTTTTTTGAATTTGGCTTTATTCTTTTTTTTATAAACTTTAAAAGTGTATATTAATTTTCCCGCCCAAAGTTTGTAACGCATAGAAATATTCATTTCCGACCCCATAAACTATATATATCTCTGATCAGGACAACAAGCTTAGAGTTTGCTTTTCCGCTTGTCCGTCCGTCCGTCTGTCCGTTCCCGTCTGTCCGTCTGTCTGTCATTCTACACGAACTATTCTCAGTATTTAAAGCTATCGAGCTGGAAATTTTGCACAGAGTCTTCTTTTACTGCACGCAACTAATATGTTTGAACCGGCCAGATCGGATGACTATATCATATAGCTGCCATAGAACGATCGGTCCAAGAACAAGTTCTAGTTAGAAAACTTTTTGTTTAAATCGTAGCGTCCCCAATCTTGGTATATGTTAGTTTTATATGCTTCCACATAATTCTGGAAAAATAAAAAATCGGATCACTATAGCATATAGCTGCCATAGGAACGATCGGTCGAAAATAAGTCGTTGTGAGAAAAACTTTTTTGATTTTCATCGTAGCGGCTCCAATCGTAGCATATATTTGTTTTATATGTTTCCACACAATTCTGAAAAAATTGATCAAAATCGGATGACTATAGCATATAGCTGCCATATAAACGGTCGGTCAAAAACCACTTTTAGTGAGAAAACCTTTTTGTTTTTTATCGTAGTGTCCCCAATCTTGATATATATTTGTTTTATATAAGCTTGCACATAATTTTGAAAAAAATTATCAAAATCGGATGACTATAGCATATAGCTGCCATAGGGACCGATCGGTCGGAAAATGTGTTTTACTAAGAAAAGTTTTTTTATGGTATTAAATTTTTATTATCATCACTGATTTCATAATTTTAAATATCTGATATCTATATCCTATATATATTTTACCGGTTAAATCAGTTGAAGTAAAGTTTTTCAAGTGTATTAAAACTTTGAGGCAAAGTTAGCCTTGCCTTCCGTTTTTTTTATATATATGTATATTTGACCCAACTTTTCCTAACTGCTTTTTTTTTCTCCTATCCCACAGAACTACACTCACGGCAACGCAGCAACGGATTTGTTTAACCCTCCGCTCTGGGACCAGCTCGTGTCGATTCCATGGCTTACAGGATTTTTGGGGGGCTTTTTCTGCTGCTCATCCCCCATTATTGTGGCATCTATGGTGGATTTGGGAATGCAGCTCACGGACCAGACAATCTATATTGGTTTGATTTGCTTTGGCAGATAAGCGGTTTCTGTTGATCTCTTAATTTTGACTCTTTTTCTGTTCTTGGCTTTCTAGATTTGCTGAAAATTTTCCAATTGGGCGCCATTTGTTATGTTCCGATTTCTTTTCCGAGTCCATCTATCGGTTGCCGGCTAGTAACGGCTGGCTCAGGGGTGAGCACGACCCCGATACACAGACAATCGGATAACAAAAATTCTATTTATATTTTTTGACTTTCCATTCCTTTCCTGCGAAAATCGGACAAGTAGATGTTGTCACTTGCCCTTACTTTGCCCACCCTTCCATTTGTTGGCTATCAAAACTTCTCTTCCAACTCCCTAACCCAAATACTCCTGCTTTATGCTGCCTCTCTCACCCGATATTTAATAAATTACTCCAACATAATTTTCTTTATACACTTATACATATATATATTTAGATATTTTTTTACACTTAACCACATTTCAAACTTTCCCGGGTACCACAGGGACGAATATAAGACAAATTAAATAAATAATAAATAAACGATTAAATAAATACTTAAAACTATAAAATAAATTAACAATTAAACATCACTGCTTTTTCCTTTTTTTTTGTGTTTGCTGGTCTATTGCTCGATATGTGTTTAATTTTAAATTGTAGGGCAAACTGTGTGTCTTTGTGTGTGGTGTTTGTCTTAGCAGCCTCAGCAGCATATAACGCCTTTGTCCACTATTAATTTCTTTTTTTTTTGTTTTGTATAAAAAAAAAACAATAGGGTATAAAAACCTGGGCCACCTGGAGGTGGTGGCCACTCCTTCCTCCGGTGACTGGTATTGGTCGTCTCTGCTGCCCCCTCTTCTGATGGAATTATCACCTTCACACACTTTATTTTCCTCACCGAGCCGGGAAATCTTTGTATAGAAAAGATTTATCTCAATCTCAATTTTGCCACTATATTCAATAATTTATATTTTTTTTTAATTTGAATTTTATTACGCCGACTGATTGTAATCTTTGTTTCCTGGGCTTCCACTCCACTTCCGAATCCCAGGAACTAACAAAATCAAAACGTAGGGAAATTATTTACGGTCTTCGAATTTATAAGACCCACTCACGATCACTCACGCTCCCCAAGCCATCCCAATATCGATACATCGGTCTTGTGCATCACTATAAAATAGTGATGAGCAGTGATCATCGTCAATGTCAACACAACTAACAATTAGTTTATTAATTTATGGTTTTAGTCCGTAACAAGTCATCCGATTTTGATACATTTTTCCAGAAATGTGTAAAAGCATATAAAACTAACATATACCAAGATTAGTGACGCTATGATGGAAAACAAAAAAGTTTTTCTCACTAGAACTAGTTTTTTGACCGACCGTTTCTATGGCAGCTATATGCTATAGTGAACCGATTTTAATACATTTTTCCAGAATTATGTGGAAACATATTAAACTTATATATACCAAGATAGGTGACGCTACGATGGAAAACAAAAAAGTTTTTCTCACTAATACTTATTTTCCGACCGATCGTTCCTATGGCAGCTATATGATATAGTCATCCGATCCGGCCGATTCCGACATATTAGTTGCGTGCAATAAAAAGAAGACTCTGTGCAAAATTTCAGCTCGATAGCTCTAAAACTGATGGACTAGTTCGCGTAGAAACAGACAGACAGACAGACGGACAGACGGACAGACAGACAGACGGACAGACGGACGGACGGACAGACGGAATTGAACTCAGCTCGTCGTCCTGATCAAGAATCTATATAGTTTATGTGATTGGAAATAAATATTTCTATGCGTTACAAACTTCTGGGCAAAATTAATATACACTTTTCAAGTGTATAAAAATCATTCTTCAAAGTTTTGTTAAGCTAAATACATAGTTCATTTACTAACAAAAAAACGAGAAGGCAAAGCTAACTAACGACTGTGGCGAAGTTTTAACACACTTGAAAAACTTTACTCCAACTGATTCAACCGGTAAAATATATATATAAAATATAATATATAAACGTTTCTTAGTAAAACACATTTTCCGACCGATCGGTCATATGGCAGCTATATGCTATAGTCATCCGATTTTGATACATTTTTTCAAAATTATGTGAAAGCATACACACAAAAAAAAAATTGTAAAAATCACATTTTTCAACTTTGGCTAAAAAGTATTGTAATTAATCATTTATCTTTTTGATTTTACCAATCTACACGTAAAAACGACATTTCAATCAACTGCGTAATTGTTTGATTTTAAAGAGCAGACACTTTTGCCTTCAAATTACAAGTTCACTTTTGATTTCCATATAGAATCAAAATGTTCGCAATTTTGATCAATTATGTGCGATTTTTGTCGAGTCGATATGCTAAAAATAGAACAGAAACAAAAAAAACCCTGGTCGGCTACCACCACCAGCTTAACATGTGCTCTGCGCTCAATACTTTCGCGCGCGTGCATTAGCCGAATACGTTGAGGTGCAGGCGTTTGTCTTTCAGTGTGTGTGTCCCAGAGGTCGTGTGTTCGAGTCCCAGTCAAGGTAAAGATTTAATAATATATTATAAAAATAGAAGGCTAACATCGGCTACGCCGATGTTTTAAATACCCTTGCAGTTTTGAAAGGCCATTGATAACAAAAAAGTTTTTCTCACTAGAATTAGTTTTTAGACCGATCGTTCCTATGGCAGCTATATGCTATAGTCATCCGATTTCGATAAATTTTTCCAGAATTGTGTGGAAGTATAAGAAACTAATATATACCACGATTGGTGATGCTACGATGAAAAACAAAAAAGCTTTTTCCCACTATAACTAGTTTTTGAACCGCCCTTTTATATGGCAGCTATATGCTATAGTCATCCGATTTCGATAAATTTTTCCAGAACTGTGTGGAAGTATAAGGAACTAATATATACCACGATTGGTGATGCTACGATGAAAAACAAAAAAGCTTTTTCCCACTATAACTAGTTTTTGAACCGCCCTTTTATATGGCAGCTATATGCTATAGTCATACGATTTTGATAAATTTTTTTAGAATTGTGTGGAATCATATAAAATTTATATATACCACGTTTGGTGACGCTATAATGGAAAACAAAAAAGTTTTTCCCACTAGAACAAGTTTTTGGAAAGACCGTTTATATGGCAGCTATATGCTATAGTCATCCGATTTTGATAAATTTTTCCAGAATTATGTGGAAGCATATAAAATTAATATATACCTCGATTGGTGATGCTACGATGGAAAACAAAAAAGTTTTTCTCATTATAACTAGTTTTTGGACCGATCGTTCCTATGGCAGCTATATGATATAGTCATCCGATCCGGTCGATTCCGACAAATGTGCAGCGTATTTGTATTTAAAGACTTTTTGCAAAGTTTGGTCAAGATAGCTTTAAAACTGAGGGAGGAGATAGCATAGAAACAGACGGACAGACGGACGGACGGACGGACGGACAGACGGAAATGAACTCAGCTCGTCATGCTGATCAAGAATATATATACTTTATGTGGTCGGAAATGCTTCCTTCACTGCGTTACAAACATCGTGACAATTTTAATATACCCTCTGCAAGGGTATAAAAAATAAAACGAGAAGGCAAAGCTAACTTCGACTGTGCCGAAGTTTTAATACACTTGAAAAACTTTACTCCAACTGATTTAACTGGAAAAATATATATAGGATATAGATATCAGATATTTAAAAATTTTAAATCGTTGATAATAAAAATTTCATACCATAAAAAAACTTTTCTTAGTAAAACACATTTTCCGACCGATCGGTCCTATGGCAGCTATATGCTATAGTCATCCGATCTTGATAAATTTTTTTAAAATTATGTGAAAGCTTATAAAACTTATATTTACCAAGATTGGGGACGCTACGATGGAAAACAAAAAAGTTTTTCTCACTAGAACTAGTTTTTTGACCGACCCTTTATATGGCAGCTATATGCTATAGTCATCCGATTTTGATAAATTTTCTCAGAATTGTGTGGAAACATATAAAACAAATATATACTACGATTGGAGAAGCTACGATGGAATTCAAAAAGGTTTTTTTCACAACGACTTATTTTTCGACCGATCTTTCCTATGGCAGCTATATGCTAAAGTGATCCGATTTTGATACATGTCTCCAGAATTGTGTGGAAGCATATAAAACTAACATTTACCAAGATTAGTGACGCTACGATGGAAAACAAAAAAGTTTTTCTAACTAGAACTAGTTCTTAGACCGATCGTTCCTATGGCAGCTATATGATATAGTCATCCGATCCGGCCGGTTCCGACATATTAGTTGCGTGCAGTAAAAAGAAGACTCTGTGCAAAAATTCAGCTCGATAGCTTTAAAACTGAGGGACTAGTTCGCGTAGAAACAGACAGACAGACAGACAGACGGACAGACGGACAGACGGACAGACGGACAGACGGACGGACGGACAGACGGAATTGAACTCGGCTCGTCGTACTGATCAAGAATATATATAGTTTATGTGGTCGGAAATGAATATTTCTATGCGTTACAAACTTCTGGGCAAAATTAATATACACTTTTCAAGTGTATAAAAATTTCAGAAACAAACGAATTCAAGTTCAGCATCGGGGAAGACCGACTTTGTTTGTAAAGGTGTTGGTTGGTGTGTGTGTGCAAAACAACACACAAACCACTAGAGAAAACTGTTTCAAAAAATTTTTTTTTTTATACCCTTGCAGAGGGTATATTAAAATTGTCACGATGTTTGTAACGCATAGAAGGAAGCATTTCCGACCACATAAAGTATATATATTCTTGATCAGCATGACGAGCTGAGTTCATTTCCGTCTGTCCGTCCGTCCGTCTGTCCGTCTGTTTCTATGCTATCTCCTCCCTCGGTTTTGAAGCTATCTTGACCAAACTTTGCAAAAAGTCTTTAAATACAAATACGCTGCACATTTGTCGGAATCGGCCGGATCGGATGACTATAAAGCTGCCATATAAACGATCGGTCCAAAAACTAGTCCAAATGAGAAAAACTTTTTTGCTTTCCATCGTAGCGTCACCAATCGTAGTATATATAAGTTTTATATGCTTCCACACAATTCTGGGAAAATTTATAAAAGTCGGATGACTATAGCATATAGCTGCCATATAAACGAACGGTCCAAAAACTAGTTCTAGTGGGAAAAACTTTTTTGTTTTCCACCGTAGCGTCACCAATTGTAGTATATATGAGTTTTATATGATTCCACGCAATTCTGGAAAAATTTATCAAAATCGGATGACTATAGCATATAGCTGCCATATAAACGGTCGGTCCAAAAACTAGTTCTAGTGAGAAAAACTTTTTTGTTTTACATCGTAGCATCACCAATCGTGGTATATATTAGTTTTATATACTTCCACACAATTCTGGAAAAATTTATCGGGATCGGATGATTATAGCATATAGCTGCCATAGGAACGATCGGTCTAAAAACTAATTCTAGTGAGAAAATCTTTTTTTTATCAATGGTAGCGCCTTTCAAAAACTGCAAGGGTATTTAAAACATCGGCGTAGCGTTCTATTTTTTCAAATATTTTAATATCTATTAAATAAAATCATACAATAAACAAAATCCAGCACACAATTTGCAAGTACTTGTGAAACAGCAACACACATTTTTTATATATTTGCATATCTTTAACTTAATTTTAATAGTAAATAAACATACCTTTCACGAAAAAATTTATGAGCTGGATTGGTTTTATAAATTAACTTTTATTAGCACAACAAAACAGAACATGCAGCAGGTCAAAAGCGCAAAAAAAACACATGCTCTGTGCATATGAAAGTAAAAAGTACCGTTAAATGCTTCTGATAGCTTGCAGGAACATGGAATTTTGAATCTGATGAAAATGTTGAAAAATGTGCTGTCGGCTAACCTCTTTTTCTTGAACCAACAACTTTCAATCTGTGCCATTTGTCAAAACCAACGTCTGCCTACTTACATAGCAAATTAATTTATCATTGCCTACTTTTAGGCGCACAAAATCATTTTCAAAGTACTTTGCGCGCGAAAAACTAAGTTAACACTAAGCCCACAATCGTCTGGCACACGTCAAAAATGAAATGGGGACGAAGAACCTTCAGCAAGTTCATTAGCCCCCGAATGGGTTAAAATAATGCGACAAAAAGCAAAATCAACAAGACCAAAAAACAACTCCAAAGAAAATACAAACTAATAGCAAATTAATTAAATGTATGGAGAGAAAAAGGCAGAAGCT
The DNA here is from genome assembly GCA_018904225.1 of Lordiphosa mommai. NCBI lineage: Eukaryota > Metazoa > Arthropoda > Insecta > Diptera > Drosophilidae > Lordiphosa > Lordiphosa mommai. The sequence continues at coordinate 580,813 of JAEIFT010000122.1, read as the reverse complement.
GGAGCAGCTAAGGAATCAGCGAACCCGAAAATGGCGCAGAAAGCAAAAACTCGAAAATGTGTCAAGCCACTCACCTCTGTCCCTCTCTCTCACACTCTTTCATTCCCCACATCTCCTGGGCGGGTAAAAGAATTTGCAGTAATTAAACAAATTTTGCAGAGGAGCAATCCACGAGGGTTAGGGTGAAGCTCGGTGCGAAGCGGAAGCTCGTTCATTACGGCAATTTTTCAGCTCAAGTGTTGCATTTTGTTTGCGCTAATATCCCCCTCGACGCTCAGCTCTCAAATTTTTCGAGTGGCGCAAATTAGCTGAAATTGCAGACGCAAAATGGAAAGGGCTAATTGTTAAAGCGAGCTTGCAAAAAACCTAAAGCTTTAGCAAAAGTCGTTGGGCTCACCTTGATTCTTGCGACATAAAACAGATTGTTTGGCCTTCATTTGTTGGTTGACAGAAGCCCGGCCAGATAAATTTTCCCTCACAAATGTAGGCCAAGACAAAGAGGCAACAAATTGAATTAGACAAGACGACAGGACAAACAAATGTGGCGGCCAGGCTCCTAAACAAAGACGACATCTATTTAGTTGGCCAAAGAGGACAACTTATTTCTCTAGCTTAATAGAAATCAAACAAGGCACACAAAAGGGGGGGGGGCGTCTCTGTTAGACAGGCAAATAAAGAAGACAAACACACAAATAAGCTGGAAGAAATATGGGGTCAACATGCAGCAAAGGTCATCTATTCGAAAGAAGAAGCCAGTGCGGGGTATTCGGTAAGATACTTTTCGTAAAAATGATGTTAGATTCGAGCTTAAAGCCCTATATGGATCTTCGAAGTAACGCGAAGCTTCATTTAAAAAATTGTGGAAAGAAGAAGCAGAAGTAATGATTCCTTCACCCTTTACTTTGAGCTTATAAGGAGCTGAGAAGTAATGTTGCGCTTAACAGCACTCACGGAGAAAAAATGTATATGAAATGGCAGTCATTTCCACATTTTTTTCATATCAATTTCACTCCGATATGACAAAGATTAACTTGATATGATAAAAAATATCAATACGATCTTTTCTATATATATAAAAAAAAACATTGACTTGTCTGGCGCAGTGTTTAAAAACTTCGACTGATTTTCATTGCCTTGACTGCTGCTCAAACTTCTGATTTGAAAATCTGAACAGTCTCAGGCAAATCAAAATCAAACATCGAAATTTGAAAAACAGCACATCATATAAGTAGGCAATGTTTGACAGTTTTTCATTTGCCTGGACTGCGACTTTTCTAAAATTTGTAAGTCGAAACAAACAGTCGACGACTGCTTCGACAGTTTGTCATTTGATTTCAAACAGTCGGAGACTACTTTGGCAGTTTTTTATTTGATTCGACTGATACTTTTCTAAATATTCCAAGTCAAATAAAAAAGTAGGCAATCCCCTGCACTGTTTCTCATTTGATTTGATTTTGCTTGCTTATTTTGTCAGTTTCATTTGTAAAGTGTAACTATACAGATCTTAATTTCTCAAATAATTGTTCAAAAGTTATTTGCATTGTTCACAATGGCGCCGAAAAAGGACTGTGAAATTTGGGAATACTTTCATAACAATGAAAACGATGGATTAGCCACTTGCAAAAAGTGTAAAAAACCACTTAAAAACAACAGGCTTTCAAATTTAAAAGCCCACCTCATTAAAGTGCATAATATAAATGTTTCTTGTGTGAACAAATCAAAAACTGATTCATCCAATTCGTCAATAAATTTCATACGCAAAAAAAAAAATTAAAATCGGAGTAAACAAAAAACAATTAATTCGAGCCTATATTGGGCTTGTCACTGAGGACTGCATTCCGTTCAACGTGTTGAATTCTCCTAATATGAGATGTCGCGTCTAGGTATTGTAAATTATTGGCTTTGGACTTCCGTCAAACAGAAGTTTGACTTAGAATATTTAGAAAAGTATCAGTCGACTCAACGCAGTTAGCCAAGGCACACATTTATGGGAAGACGTCTAAGAAACTATTTACATTAGTATAAAAAAATTTATATTTTTAAAAGACCATTTTAACCAGCAAAGATTAAATTGATATTGAGCTTTTTTTTCTCTGTGCATGAATGGAATCTATGTAAACTATGTGGACATTTTTTTTACTTCAAGCAACTGAAGAAATATTGATGCAACCAATGTTACTTCATCCTTCTACTGGCTTGACACCATCTGCAAACAGATGGATTAATATTTAATATGAGAAGGTAAACCTAATTCCGTTTGAGTTGAAGACTTATGGGTTTGAATTATTTAATAAAAATAGCACAAATACAAAATTTTAAAAAACAAAAAACAAAACAAAAAAAAAATTTATGGGCAAAATTAATATTCACTTTGCAAGTGTATAAATTTTATACAGTTCTCGTGATTATTTTCAATGGGGTTCGGTTCTCGGTTCGGTTCAGGCATCACCAGAACCTGAACCGAACCGGTTCTGAAGGGTTCGGTTCCGGTTCCCTGTTTTATAGTATAAAACAGGGCTGCAAACCGGTCCTGAACCGAACCCTTCAGAACCGGTTCCAGAACCTGAACCGAACCGGTTCTGAAGGGTTCGGTTCCCGGTTTGCAGCCCTGTTTTATACTATAAAACAGGGAACCGGAACCGAACCCTTCAGAACCGGTTCGGTTCAGGTTCGTGGTGAACCGAACCGAGAACCGAACCTCATTGAAAATAATCACGAGAACCGCCAACCAGATTTCTAATGTGGGGTTCGGTTCTAATAAAATAAGCACAGAATTTATTTTTGCACTTTGGATAAAAAAATTTCAATAAAAAAGTTCCACATATGTCCATAAGGACGGCGACACTCTTCCCGTACGCCTCAAAAGACTGGACAAAATAACACAACCTCATGCAAGGGATTCATTTGCATCGAAACCGTTTTGGTATTATTTTGTTCGTACGGAGATGCAACGGCACGATGAAAATGTACGTCATTTAAATATCATCATTTTTTTACCCGAGTCACAATTTAAATACTTTTAGCATTTCACTCACAATATGCCAGTCAAAGCCGTGCTGTGGCGGTCCCATTCATGAAAAATGCTCTGACTGGAATTCGCGGAAATGTATGAACGGCCACACTATAAGTTAGGGATGAGTATGTCTCGTATCTGTGATCAAGTCACTGTCACTGGCAATCATCAAATCACAGTAACTGCATATAAAAATCAACAGTGTAATTTGGTGACACAAGTCACTGTGACTAAACAGACCGAATAAATAGATACGCCGATAGGTCATCTCTTATTTTGCGTGTTTTTGCGGTTTCATGCCACAAAGCACATCAGTTTAGGAATCTCACTACTGGAGGAAATGACTTTGCGAGGTGCAAGTTGGCAGTATCCTGAACTCTTAAACAAATACTTTTGTCTAGTCAATTAGACAGATCATTATGTGTTGAGCAAAACCTCAAGGCATCTCTTCTTCAAACTATTAAATTATTTATTACACACAAAAAAAACGTTGGTAATTCGACATTTTTCATTGGTAAATCCGCCAATTTCCCATTTTTTTTTCACCCAACAATTTTTCATTTCAAAAATAAATGTTTTCCACTTTTGTTTTCAAAATTGTTTCCATTTTGTTTTAAAGTGTTTTACTTTTGAAATAAAAAAGAAAAAAATTTTGTGAAACTGTTTTCTTACCACACCAAAACCAACCTTTACCTTTACAAACAAAGTCGGACTTTTCCGCGCGATGCTGAAACTTGAATTCGTTTGTTTCTGAAATTTTTTATTTTTTATAATATTATTAAATCTTTACCTTGTCTGGGACTCGAACACACGACCTCTGGGGGACACACACACTTGAAAGACAAACGCCAGCACCTCAACGCATTCGGCTACTGCACGCTCGCGAAAGAATTGAGCGCAGAGCACATGTTAAGCTGGTAGTGGTAGCCGACCAGGGTTTTTTTGTTTCTGTTCTATTTTTAGCATATCGACTCGATAAAAATCGCACATAATTGATCAAAATTGCGAACATTTTGATTCTATATGGAAATCAAAAGTGAACTTGTAATTTGAAGGCAAAAGTGTCTGCTCTTTGAAATCAAACAATTACGCAGTTGATTAAAATGTCGTTTTTTACGTTAGATTGGTAAAATCAAAAAGAAAAATGTTTAATTACAATACTTTTTAGCCAAAGTTGAAAAATGTGATTTTTACAATTTTTTTTTTTGTGTGTATGTACAAAAATATAAAAATGCAATCTGGAACCCAAACCCGAACCGGAACCGGAACCTCTGTTCTTAATTTAAAGGGAACCGGTTGTGGAACCGAACCCCTAGCGTAGGGTAAGGGTTCGAACCCCGAACCGAACCCCTGTTGTAATTGGAGGGGTTTGCAGCCCTGGTATAAAAATAGCTTGAGGTATTATTCCTTGCCTCATTCCTTTGTTGGGTACACAGGAGGCCAAGTAATACACACCAGTAATTTCGAGAGTTGCCATATCAATGGATTGAGTGTATTGTATTGAACAGCTGATATTTCTTTAAGTAATTTTGTGCAGCCATTTATTCCTTATGTCTGTTGGTAAGCGAGGTACTGAAGGCTTTTGAATTTTCCTTGAACTTTCAAATCGCATACAAAAACGAGAAGGCAAAGCTAACTTCGACTGTGCCAAAGTTTTAATACACTTGAAAAACCAACTGATTTAACTGGTTAAATATATATAGAATATTGATATCAGATATTTAAAATTTTTTAAATCATTGATAATAAAAAAGTTGATACCATAAAAAAACTTTTCTTAGTAAAACACATTTTCCGACCGATCGGTCCTATGGCAGCTATATGCTATAGTCATCCGATTTTGATAAATTTTTTCAAAATTATGTGAAAGCATATAAAACTAATATATACCAAGATTGGGGACGCTACGATAAAAAACAAAAAAGTTTTTCTCACTAGAAGTAGTTTTTTGACCGACCGTTTCTATGGCAGCTATATGCTATAGTGATCCGATTTTGATACATTTTTCCAGAATTATGTGGAAGCATATAAAACTAACATATACCAAGATAGTGACGCTACGATGGAAAACAAAAAAGTTTTTCTAACTAGAACTAGTTCTTAGACTGATCGTTCCTATGGCAGCTATGTGATATAGTCATCCGATCTGGCCGGATCCTACATATTAGTTGCGTGCAGTGAAAAGAAGAATCTTTGCAAAATTTCAGCTCGATAGCTTTAAAACTGAGGGACTAGTTCGCGTAGAAACATACAGACAGACGGACGGACAGACAGACGGACGGGCGTCCAGACGGAATTGAATCCAGCTCGTAGTCCTGATCAAGAATATATATAGTTTATGGGGTTGGAAATGAATATTTCTATGAGTTACAAACTTCTGTGCAAAATTAATATACACTTTTCAAGTGTATAATAATATAAGGCTAACATCGGCTACGCCGATGTTTTAAATACCCTTGTAGTTTTTGAAAGGCGCTACCATTGATAACAAAAAAGTTTTTCTCATTAGAACTAGTTTTAGACCGATCGTTCCCATGGCAGCTATATTAGCATAAAGCCATTCGATTTTGATCAATTTTTCCAGAATTGTGTGAAAGCATATAAAACTAATATATAGCACGATTGGTGACGCTACGATGGAAAACAAAAGTTTTTCTCACTAGAACTAATTTTTGGACCGATCGTTCCTATGGCAGCTATATGATGTAGTCATCCGATCCAGCCGATTCCGACAAATGTGCAGCGTTTTTGTATTTAAAGACTTTTTGCAAAGTTTGCTCAAGATAGCTTTAAAACTGAGGGAGGAGACAGCATAGAAACAGACGGACAGACGGACGGACGGACAAACGGAAATGAACTCAGCTCGTCATGCTGATCAAGAATATATATACTTTATGTGGTCGGAAATGCTTCCTTCTATGCGGTACAAACATCGTGACAATTTGAATATACCCTCTGCAAGGGTATAAAAATAGCTTGAGGAATTATTCCTTGCCTCATTCCTTTGTTGGGTACTCAGAAGGCCAAGTAATACACATAAGCAATTTCCAGAGTTGCCATATCTTCTATATATTTCTTGAGGAATTATTGTGCAGCCACTTATTTCTTGTGTCAATTGACAACTTTAAATTTAGCGCCAAACCAAAATTTACTGCAAAATCTAAGTTACGTATAAAATGTGACTTTGATTGATGGAGTTAATACGCTGTTTAGACCGGCCGCATCATTGAAATTTTCCGTTAAACGGAAGGTGCGGAATTGTTTCCCATAAGAAACCTCCCAGTCGGACTTTGCAGCATGTGGTGAAAAAAATCAGTGCATTTTTTGGCATGAAATTTCACGGAGATAGTCTGTACATTATTTTTTTTTTGGCATGTCTCATGCCTGATTCTGGGGTGAAAAAAAGCAACCTGTGAATTTTCACGTATTGGTAAGGATAAAAATCTGCATATTTTGAAACGGTTTGAGAGAGAGTGAGCTCTCTCAGTAGTTTAGCTGAGGCACGAAGTAGAAAGCGAAGTCAGACCCGAATGATTTCTGATCGTTGGGCAAAAGAAGGATGGGAGAACTGCAACTCTTTTATTCAAAATCAGTATGAATTTGGCTCTTGCTGCAAAAAGTCGTGTCTGCTGTGAATATTAATAAAAGTGAAAAATATTTATAATTCAATTTAAAGAATTAATAACATATAAATTTACACGAAAATGTAAATATATAAAAATCCGAAACGGTTACAACAACCACCCCTGAGAAATCCGGCGTTTCTTAAGCAAAAGGAAACCAAGACTTCAGATTTTGTCACGCCTTCTTACGTGAAAAGGAAGCATGAAATATGTACTTCTGGACAGGTGCAAAGTGTAACTCCGGTATAAGACAAAAAATGTTGATAGGACATCAAAAATGGCAACTCTAATATAGTTCATCTGATCGGGAAATGATGTACGGCGGATCGATAAGTAATGAAAATTAAAATATATGTCTAGAAGGTTCGAGTAATCCATCTTCAAAATTGTGGGAGATATGAGGTCTTTTTCAAAATACGGGGGTGGCAATTATACTGTAGTTCATCTGATCAGGAAATGATGTATGGTGGATTGATAAGTTAGGTTAGGTAGTTCCGGCTGGCCCCGCAGGGGGACCACACATAGACTGTTTAGTCCTTGTGAGACCGGGTTTTTTGTAATGGAGGTTCCGACTTTTTAGTAGTCTGCAAGGATCCTTGACGTTCTGGCGAATGCCAGTATATTTGTGAGGGGTCTCCTGGCTGCTTCTTCCAGTGAGGCAATCCAGGGTGCGTGGAGGTGTTGCAATCTTTGCCTTGCTACTGCTGGACATTTGCAGATGAGGTGTTCTAGAGTCTCCGTTGCTCCCGGCTCCCTACATTTCCTGCATGTGTCCTCTGTCGTTATGCCTAGCTATTTCGCGTGAGAGGCTTTTAGGCAGTGGCCGGTTAATATGAATATTAAAAGTATACAGTCTCTTCTTTGGAGCTGTAGTAAATAGTGCGTGCGGTGCTTGTCTTTTGTCTTGCACATGATTTTGGAGATTCTGCAGCCGGTTGTGTTTCTCCACTTTTCCGCTGCCTCGTTTGAAGCTATCTCTTCCATTTTGCTGTGTCGTGTCTGAAGTGAGATAGGTAGGTGTATTATCGCTTCTTGGCTAAGTGCAACTCCGGCTTTTGCCAGGCTGTCTGCCGTCTCATTTCCGTCAATGCCCTGGTGGCTTGGGATCCAGTAGATCTGCACCCTTCTAGAGGTGCTGAGAGAATCTAGTGCTTTCCTACCAGACAGGACATTTTTGGAGTTGATGGCGTGCCTATGCATGACCTTGATTGCCGCTTGACTGTCTACGTATATATTTACTTTTTTGTCGCTTGGAGCGAGAAGTTCTGCCATCTCTGCTGCTTTCTTTATTGCGAAGACTTCCGCCTGAAATATGGTGCAGTGGTTTGGCAGTTTATAGCTGAGCTTCATTTCTGGCTCTTCGCAGTATATAGCAGCTCCGACCATCAGATCCATCTTTGAGCCGTCAGTGAAAATATGTGTTGCTTCTTGGGGCAGTCCTGTACGCCAGTCATCTGGTCCCAGTGATGTTGGTGTGCTTGTGAAGCTGGTACTGGGGATCATGTAGTCTGTGCTACTGTTGATCTCTCTGCCAATCATGCTGTGCCCATAGCTTTGTAGTGCCATGGTGCCTGTCGCACATAGACGTTGTGCGGTCTTTTGTGCAAGCAAGCGTGCTTGGATGTCCAGGGGGTTGACATCTAGAATGAGTTCCAGAGCTTTGGTTGGGGTGGACCTCAGCGCCCCTGTTATGCATACCATGGCCTGCCGCTGGGTCCTCTATATTAGTTTCAGGTACGTTGATTTCTTCGTGTCCTGCCGCCATACCAGTATACCGTGGAGTAGTATCGGTCTTACGACTGAAATGAAGACCCAGTGCATCAGTTTTGGTGAGAGGCCCCATGTGCTGCTCAGCATCTTCTGGGATGCATATATAGTGCAGCGGTTGCCTTTTCACCCTTTCCTCTACATTGAGTCTAAAGGACAGTTTGCTGTCAATTACTACTCCAAGATATTTGACGTTCTTCTTTGGAGTGAGTGTCGTTGCATTAATCTTGGGTGGAGTCCATCGCGGAACCTTGTATCTCATAGTGAAGAGAATGAGGTCCGTCTTCTCCGCATTGATACTAAGTCCGGCTTCCGTAGCCCACTGTAGTATTTCTTTGAGTGTGGAGTCCATGATTGAGCTGAGGGTCGATGGACATTTTCCCGTGATAATTATGCTTATGTCGTCTGCATATGCGGTTATCTTGGGTGCTTTCCTGCGGAATTTAATTAATAGTTCGTTGACCACGAGGTTCCACAGGAGGGGTGAGAGTATTCCGCCCTGAGGCGTGCCTCCGAGTGCCTCCTTAGTTATGGTCGCGGTACCCACTCAGCTTAGACTTTTCGGCAGCTCAGCAGGTTGTGTATCCAGTAGTCCAATGCCTTGTGTTTGCTGTGGCTCTTAAGCTTCGCATTATCGCTTCAGTGGTGACGTTGTTGAAAGCACCTGATATGTCGAGAAATGCGCCGAGTGCAAACTCGTGTTGGTGAAGTGCTTTCTCGATGGTGGCTACTAGCGAGTGTAGCGCTGTTTCCACCGACTTACCTTTGGTGTATGCGTTTTGATTTGGTTCCAGGTTCAGGTTCATGCCTTCCCTTATGTGGAGGTCCAGTATTTTTTCCATTGTTTTAAGCAGGAATGATGTTAGGCTGATAGGCCTGTAGTCTTTTGGTTGCTCGTGACTGCATTTTCCTGCTTTGGGCAGAAAAACAACACGTGCCGTTCTCTAGGCTACAGGTATATATCCCCACATCAGACATGCCGTGTAAATGGTTTGAAGCCATGGGACGATTAGTTGTTTGGACGTCTTCAGCATGGCCGGAAATATGCCGTCCAGTCCAGGGGACTTAAAGCTCGCAAACGAGTCTATTGCCCATTGGATTTTCTCTGGGGTGACTATGTTGGTTGGGATGTTTGTTTTTTGTGCATGCATGTTGTGGATCGAATCTGGCTTCGTTGCCATTGTACAGCAGGGGAAGTGTGCGTCGAGAAGCGCGCATGTGGCTTCCTGGCTACTCTCCGTCCATTTTCCTTCATCGGTTTTTAGTTGACTCTGCATAGGGGGCTGCTTTGAAAGCAGTTTCCTGAGTCTTGCCGTTTCTGAGACCTTCTCGATGTTTGAGCAGAAGGTTCTCCACGAGAGTTGTTTCGCTCTGCGCACCTCTTTTTTGAAGGTGCGAAGTCTTATTTTATATTCGTCCCAGATGATCGTTTCATCCGCTTGCCTGGCGAGCTTGAAACATTCTTGGACGTCTTTCCTCTGCTCCTTCAGTGCAGGAGTCCACCAAGGGGGTCTGGTTCTCCGTTTGCTGACTGTAGCTCTGCATGAGGCTTTGAACGCTTCTGTTAGGTGGGACGTGAGTGTCCTTACGGACTTCTCAACGTCATCCACCGAGCAGATGTCCATTGGCGTGGTTATTTTCCGTTGAGCTGTGGTAAGGAACTTTCTCCAGTCAGTGTTCCGAGGGTTCCTATACACACTGCGCGTTTGGTTGTATTCGAACTGCACCTTGAATCGAATGTACTTGTGGTCTGAGAAGGAGGGTTTTTCTAGGACCCTCCATTCAGATACCCGCGTGCTATTCCCTAAGGTCAATGTGAGGTCTAGGACATTGGTAGATGTTGGTCCCACGAATGTGGGTTCTTCTCCAACGTTTTCTATATTTAAATCTACTTGTAAAATAATGTTTAAAAGAGACTCACCCCTGTCGTTGATATCTGGGCTGCCCCAGACTGTATGGTGTGCATTTGCGTCCGTACCTGTCACGAGAGTTTGCTTCTTCGAGCTCGCCACCGCCGTTAGTTTCTCGAGTTCGGCTGGTGGTGCCTCTCGCTCGTGTGCCATATAGCAGGATGCCATCAGAATTGGCTCATCCTTGCCACCTTCCACGGCCACCACAGTGAGGTCGTCTGTGCTGTAATTAGTCATAAGATAAGCATAGATACCTTTTCTAACCAGAATGGCTGTCCTTGCTCTACTTACCGCGGTGGGGTAAAAAACGTCATAATTTTGTGACTTTAGTCCCGAAACCTTGTTACCCGGCGCAATCCAAGGCTCCTGAACTAAAGCTACGTCGGCGGACTCTTCTTCGAGGGTTAGAAGCAGCTCCGCCGACGCAAGTTTGCTCTTATGCAGGTTTATTTGGAGGACCTTTAACTGCTTGTCTGTTCACAGCCTCCGTTGGTCTGGATGGGTCGACTTCCATCGTCGGGTCACCATCCTTGTCGTTAGACTTCTCCCTTACTGCATCTTTTATTTCGAGGCTGGTGGCTTTCTCGACCATTGCGTCGATGCCAAGGTCCTTTTCCACCTCTCCAGCCTCTAGCGTGTGCTCGTTTTTATCTTCGGGGTGGCGTTTTTTGAGGCGTAGGTGCACGTTCACCACTCCCCCTGCCATCGTCCCGAATCTTGGGTACAGAATGTCGTCCGCTTCCGTATTGATCTGGATGACCATCTGGATATTGGAGGAGTTTTAGTGCTCGCTCCGGTGGTACAACCCGTGGGAAGAGCACCTTCGCCTTCGGGACGGACGGGATATAAGTCCTGTCAACAACCTCCAGATGGGCGTTCTCCCACAGGTTCCCCATATCAGCCACCGTACTCGTGACCCACTTGAGGGTGAGATCGTCCTTGCACTTGAGGATTTTGACTCCGAATAGCCAACCTGCTCCATCGAAAGTAACAGCGGGTTGGGCTACGGCGTCGTCCATCCTCTTATAAATTGCCTCGAACAGCTCTCCTTCGACCTTCTTCCACTGCTCGGGCGTCATTTTTCCTTTGGGGTCGCTCTTGTCCACGAGGGATACGGTCAGGTGCCGTTTTGCCACATCGCTTGCAGACTCCTCTGAGTGTTTCTTGGGGTGGGGGTGAGCCTGGTCATGCAGTCGTGAGCGCAGCCTTTTTGCTGGCCGGAGCTTCTGCCGAAGCTACCTTGGCCTGCTCGGTCGAGCGCTGACGTTTAGTCGTCAGGCTTTCTTCGACCTTCGCCGCCTTGGCCAGCTCAGCTGATCGCTGACATTTGATGGCCAGACTCTCCTCCACCTTATTTGCAAATTTATCGGAGTTAGCCTGCATGGACTTCCTCTCCGCAAAGTGATTGCGTCCTTCCTCAATCTTTTGCTCGGCCCATGTCAACTTGCTTCTGTCCTCTGGGGATAAGCTGTCGCTGTTGCCGAGCCGCGCTTTTATTTTAAGAGCTGCCTTGCATTGGGCCTTTGCTCGCATGCCCTCCTTGGTTCGTTTGGGTCCTGCCTTACGCGAGGTACTGGCACCTTCCTGAGTTGGGGAGAACAGCAGCTTTTCTCCGGCCTCTGTCGTTATTGAACCTCCATGTGATTCGCAGTCCGAGTCTATTTCTACTGCGGTACCGCGCCACACTTTGGTTGTTGAATCCGTTGCAGTAGGTTTTGCAATGTCATGGCCTGCTCCAACCTCGACAGAGTTTGTTGTGTGACCGCTGGCGACACGTAGAGGGGATTTCTCCCCACCGTGCCCGCCGGTGGTAGCAGTCACGCTTCCCACCGACGTCTGTCTGATCCTTGTGGACTTCCATTTTGAACGTATTATTGTTGGGGTCCAACCCATAGCGTTTTATGCCTTTCGCCAGGCACCTCTAACCATGGTCCAGTCTCAGTATCTTCGATGTTTCCATCGGAGAATACTGTACCAGAACCTTAGCTAGGTACTGCATGACGTGAGGTGTAGAACGTGCAATTGACACTAGGTACTACCCATTCTTCTCTGAGGTACATACAGTGCCCATTGCCCGGCCGACACCCTCGGGGAGGGTTCAGTTAGAGGATTTTTGTCGACCGATTGATAAGTAATGATGATAAAAATATATGTCTAGAAGGTCCAAACTTGTGGAAAGGCGTGTCAAAAATTTGAAACAAACTTGATCTGCGTGCAGACAATTCAAGTCTACTCTGAAAAAATGGTAGCTGTAGCTCTTATAGTCTCTGAGATCTTGGTGTTCAGACAGACAGACGGACATGCCTATATCGACTCGGCTATTCGGCCTTTTACATACATTTGCACGAACTTCGTATACCATTTCTTCTCTACCAGTAACGGGTATAAAAACCGCAACATTGCTAATCGAGTAGTGTGACCAACGCGCAGGTACATGAAAAATTCCACGAAATTCTAGATTTGGTTTAATTTCTTAATAAATCCCGATGTTTTTTTAAATAACTTGACAACCCAGTGACAGATCGCCATGTTTGTTTATGTTTTGGAAACGTCAGCTCAGTACAATTTTAACCATGAACCACTTTATACCGCAACAACGTGCTGTAATTGTAAAAATTTATTTTCAAAAAAACTCCTCTGTTACGCTGACTCAACGCGCGTTTAGAGCGAAGTATCCTGGCTAGAATAAGCCTACCCGAGGACTATTCGTGCTTTGGTGGCAAAATTCAAAGCCACAGGATCTTTGGTAACTTCTACTAGACAGAATGAACCGCGTACCAGACGGAGTTTGGAGGCAATAGCAGCCGCAAGCGCCGACGTCCGGTAACAGTCAATGGCGACCGATATCGGGCCATGTTACACGATTTTGTGGCAGATGAGTTGGACGAGCATGACATGGGCGACTAATGGTACCAAGAAGATGACGGAACAAGCCATACAGCCCGTCTCGATTGATATCGAAATATGGCGGCTCGTCCGCTAGATTTAACCGCACCTGACTTTTTTCTGTGGGGATACCTGAAGGGAAAGGTTTATGCTGATAAACCAGCCACTCTCTAACTCAAGGTAAACATACGCAGAGAAATCACTGCCATTCAACCCGAAACACTCAAAAAAGTGATTAAAAATGCCGAAAAACGGGCCGTCTGAAGGTGGTCACTTGGCCGATGTCATCTTTAAAAAGTGACCAAACAAACTCTAAAGGACCCAATTTCAATAAAAAACGAGAGCTTAAGTTGAAGACGGCCCTGCTCGACTTCGATATAGCAGTTATTCAGGGTAAGGTTTATTTAAGAAAATTTTATTAGATCACAACATGCCAAATTGTGGGAGATATGGGGTTTTTTCCAAATTGCGGGGCTGCAACTCTACTATAGCTCATCTGATCGGGAAATGATGTATGGCGGATCCATAAGTAATGATGATTAAAATAAATGTCTAAATGGTTGGACCAATTTTTTTTCAAAATTGCGGGAGATATGAGGTCTTTTTCATATTGCGGGGGCGTGGCAAAAATTTGAAACAAACTTGATCTGCGTGCAGAAGATACAAGTCTACATTGAAAAAATGGCTACGCCGATGTTTTAAATACCCTTGCAGTTTATAAAAGACGCTACCATTGATAACAAAAAAGTTGTTCTTACTTTAACTAGTTTTAAGACCGATATAGTCATCCGATTTTGAAAAAATTTTTCCTGAATTGTGTGGAAGCATATAAAACTAATCAATACCACGATTAGTTTTGCTGCGATGGAAAACAAAAATGAATTTCTCACTAGCTTAAAACTGAGGGAGGAGATAGCATAGAAATAGACGGACGGACCAACGGACATGGTTATATCAGCTCTGCTCGTCATCCTGATCAAGAATATATATAGTTTATTGGGTCGCAGATGTTTCATTTTATACGTTACAAACATCGTGACAATTTAAATACACCCTCTAGAAATGTATAAAAAAATGTTTTTTCGGAATCAACAATTTTTGGGATTCGGGACGGGCCAGGCAATTTTAAAATTCCGGGATCGGGCGGGACGTGGTAGAGAATTTCTGATTCGGGACGGGATGCATTTTTCTGTCCCGCCCCCATCTCTAGGCTACATCGGCGCGGCAGTTGATGCTGATCAAGAATATATATATTTTTATATATATATATTTATATGGTCGGATGGTTCTTTTTGCCTGTTATACAAACTTGCACGAACTTAGTATAACCTTTTAACTTTACGATTAACGGGTATTCATACTAGGTATAAGGTGGTGCTAACATCAGTCTCGAACTCCAGAATTTATGGGTTTAACTGAACAAAGATTTTTAATTTCTTACTGCGTAATATACTGCCTTTAATATGTTTCACCTATTTGCCTACTTTTTCCGTGCCTAGCATGTGTAATAAACAATAACATTAATGCCTGTTCAGGCAGGACACAAATAAACAAACTGTACTGAACCCGGCCAATGAAGTGTGACACATAAGAATGTTCTGCAAAAAATACGTCGGCCATCCATCAAAACCCACTACAAAATGAGAACAGCCCAATGTCAAATGCCCAAGAAAAATAATGTTCAAGGTAAGCCAAACAATGGCCAAAAAGGAAATGCCTTAAGTAAATGTTTGTCCATGTGTGTGTGTGTGAGCCCGTGACAATAAACCAACTGCCAAACAAACAGCCTACAAGTTTGTTTACACAAACACTTTGGCAAAATGGCGACCACATTGCTTATGCGCAGCGAACAACCAAACACCGCACAACAGGCAAACGCGCCCTTTGACATACCCATTTGCCACTGACACTGCCACGGTTATTGATGTTGTTGGTGGAGTATTTACGGCCTCGGTGGCTAAATGAAACTCAATCCGGACGGACAGACAGCGCGCAGAAACACATCTATCTAAAAGCTCGCTGTTCACAGCGCATCACGGCAATCAAAAAACGAGAAGGCAAAGCTAACTTCGACTGTGCCGAATTTTAAATACACTTGAAAACCTTACTCCAACTGATTAAACCTGTAAAATATATATAGGATATAGATATCAGATACTACAAAACTTTAAATCATTGATAATTAAAATTTGATACCATAAAAAAACATTTTTTTAGTAAATCACATTTTCCGACCGATCGGTCCTTTGGCAGCTATATGCTATAGTCATCCGACTTTGATAAATTTTTAAAAAAATTTGTATAATCAATAATATGTGACGATACGATGGAAAACAAAAAAATTTTCCTCACTAGAACTTGTTTTTCGACCTACCGTTCGTATGGCAGCTGTATGCTATAGTCATCCGATTTTGATAAATTTTTCCTGAATTGTATGGAAGCATATAAAACTGATATATACCACGATTGATGACGCTACGATAAACGAGAAGGCAAAGCTAACTTCGACTGTGCCGAAGTTTTAATACACTTGAAAAACTTTACTCCAAATGATTTAACCGGTAAAATATATATAGGATATAGATATCAGATATTTAAAATTTTTAAATCATTGATAATTAAAATTTGATACCAAAAAAAAAAACTTTTCTTAGTAAAACACATTGTCCAACCGATCGGTCCTATGGCAGGTATATGCTATAGTCATCCGATTTTGATAAATTTTTTCAAAACTATGTGAAAGCATATAAAACTAATATATACCAAGATTGGGGACGCTACGATAGAAAACAAAAAAGTTTTTCTTACTAGAAGTAGTTTTTTAACCGACCGTTTCTATGGCAGCTATATGCTATAGTGATCCGATTTTGATACATTTTTCCAGAATTATGTGGAAACGTATAAAACTAACATATACCAAGATTAGTGACGCTACGATGGAAAACAAAAAAGTTTTTCTCAACAAAACTTATTTTCCGACCGATCGTTCCTATGGCAGCTATATGATATAGTCATCCGATCCGACCGGTTCCGACATATTAGTTGCGTGCAGTAAAAAGAAGACTCTGTGCAAAATTTCAGCTCGATAGCTTTAAAACTGAGGGACTAGTTCGCGTAGAAACAGACAGACAGACGGACAGACAGACAGACAGACGGACAGACAGACAGACGGACGGACAGACGGAATTGAACTCAGCTCGTCGTCCTGATCAAGAATATATATAGTTTATGTGGTCGGAAATGAATATTTCTATGCGTTACAAACTTCTGGGCAAAATTAATACACACTTTTCAAGTGTATAAAAACAAAAAAGTTTTTCTTACTAGAGCTAGTTTTTTGACCAATCGTTCCTATGGCAGCTATATGATATAGTCAGTATTATATGAAAACATGTAAAACTAATATATACTAAGATTGGTGACGCTACGATGGAAAACAAAAAAGTTTTTCTCACTAAGACCGATCGACCGATCGTTCCTATGGCAGCTATATGATATAGTCATCCGATCCGGCCGGTTCCGACATATTAGTTGCGTGCAGTAAAAAGAAGACTCTGTGCAAAATTTCAGCTCGATAGCTTTAAAACTGAGGGACTAGTTCGCGTAGAAACAGACAGACGGACAGACAGACGGACGGACGGACAGACGGAATTGAACTCAGCTCGTCGTCCAGATCAAGAATATATAGAGTTTTTGGGGTCGGAAATGAATATTTCTATGAGTTACAAACTTCTGGGCAAAATTAATATACTTTTTTCATGTGTATAACGAGAAGGCAAAGCTAACTTCGACTGTGCCGAATTTTTAATACACTTGCAAAAGTTCACTTCAACCAATTTAACCTGTAGAATATATATAGGATATAGATATCAGATATTTATAAATTCAAAATCATTGAGAAAAAATGTTTTCTTCGTAAAACACATTTTCCGACCGATCAGTTCTATGGCAGCTATATGCTATAGTCATCCGATTTTGATAAATTTGTCCAGTATTATGTGAAAGCATATAAAACTATTATATATTAAGATAGGTGACGATACGATGGAAAACAAAAAAGTTTTTCTAACAAGAACTATTTTTTTGACCGATCGTTCCTATGGTATCTATATGATATTAGGTTCCGATATATTAGTTGCGTGCAGCAAAAAGACTCTATGCAAAATTTCAGCCGATAGCTTCAAAACTGATGGACTAGTTCGCGATGGACAGACAGTCGGAAAGAATTGAACTCAGCTCGTCGTCCTGATCAAGAATATATATAGTCTATGGGGTCGGAAATGAATATTTCTATGCGTTTCAAGCTTCTGGGCAGAATTAATATACACTTTGCAAGTGTATATTAAAGAAGGACAAGCCCATGATTATATATATCAATCTTGGCATCTATTAGTTTCATATGCTTTCACATAATTCTCGACAAACTTATCAAAATCGGATGACGAAAGCATACAGCTGCCATAGGACCGATCGGTCGGATAATATGATTTACAAAGAAACGATTTTTATGCACTTGAAAAGTGTATATTAATTTTGCCCAGAAGTTTGCAACGCATAGAATTATTCATTTTCCGACCCCATAAACTATATATATTCTTGATCTGGACAACGAGCTGAGTTCATTTCCGCTTGTCCCTCCGTCTGTCTTTCTGTCTCTCTGTTTCTACGCGAACTAGTCCCTCAGTTTTAAAGCAATCGAGCTGAAATTTTGCACAGAGTCTTCTTTTACAGCACGCAACTAATATGTCGGAGCCGGCTGGATCGGATGACAATATCTTAAAGCTGTCATATGAACGATCGGTCGGAAAATAAGTCTTAGTGAGAAAAACTTTTTTGATGTGTTACATACTGTGGGTTATGTTGGCCAGTGTAGTTCATGTGAAATAAAAATTTTTAGTTGTTTTCCATTTCCATTTATCTCCTACGCTTTTCGACGTTTTTAACGTCTTCTTCAGGGAGCCTGCATTTATTGACAAACAAAGAAAGGGAATGACATGTTCACATATACTTATCGTCATAAAACACTTATTTTCACATATACATACATACATTAAAATTTATTTGTTTTTGTTTGATTGTTTTTAATCCTAATATTGCCGCGTTCCATCCTTCCATCTTCATTCGATATCCGATCCAAATATTTTTTTTGATCTGCCTGCAAGTATAAGAAATATATGTTCCATACACCTCAAACCTCTATCTCTTACCATCTCTGAGATCTCTTCGTTCATACGGACAGACGGACAGACAGACGGACAGACAGACGGGCAGACAGACGGGCAGACAGACGGACGAACAGACAGACGGACTTGGCTACATCGACTCGGCTGTTGATGCTGATCAAGAATATATACATACATTTGCACAAACACAATATAATCTGCGTACCTTCGGAACAGATTGACATAGATTGTTCAAACCATTTAGGCATACATTTTAATCGTCATTTCACATCGATCCACTATACTCCATTTCCAGATCAGATGAACGATAGTCCGTTTGGTGAAGTTGGCGGGAGTCTAAATCCTTTTTTAATGAAAAAGATTAGTAGACGTTCAACATGTTTATACGATGTGTGACCCCATACTTGAGAGGCAAAGCACAGGATTGATCGAACTGCTTTTGTGCTAGGATTGACGTTTTTCCTACTAAGCAGAGTTTTCCACGACGCGTTGATATCCACTTTTGCATCATTCAACTTCTCACAAAGGTGGACTTTAAAGGACATACTGTGGGACAGTAACACTCTGAGGTATTTGTAACGCTTCACCTTTTCGAGGATAACACCGTCTATCGTCCAATCTTCTACATACACGTGAGTACCGACCTCCAACCTGTCTAATTACCTTGATTTTAGACTTATTCGTATTAAATTGAAGACACCAGAATCTGCAATATTCGTGTAGCTTATCGATCATTTCCTGAAGCATTTGCGGAGAATCGGCAAAGAGGCACATGTCGTTTGGCATAAATCAACGTTTTTATTTGTTGCCCAGCAAAGGAAATGCCGCCTGGTAGGGAATGTGTTATGTCGTCGACATACAGCGAGAATAAAAGTGGGCTTAAGATACATCCCTGCTTGACGACACAGTTAGTATCGAACCAAACAGATAGTCTGGAGCCTTCCCAAACCAGGGCTGTTTTTTTGTCATACAGCTGAAATATTAACTTGACCATTTTGGTAGATAGCCCAATGTTGATAGGTTTGTAAAACAGACTTCTTCTATTCACTGTATTGAATGTAGCCTTAAAGTCAATAAAAAAATAGAAGGCTAACATCGGCTATGCCGATGTTTTAAATACCCTTGCAGTTTTTAAAAGGCGATACCATTGATAACAAAAAAGTTTTTCTCATTAGAAATAGTTTTTAGACCCATCGCTCCTATGGCAGCTATATGCTATAGTCATCCGATTTCGATTAATTTTTCCATAATTGTGTGGAAGTATATTAAACTAATATATAACACGATTGGTGATGCTACGATGGAAAACAAAAAAGTTTTTCTCACTAGAACTAGTTTTTGGACCGACCGCTTATATGGCAGCTATATGCTATAGTCATCCGATTTTGAAAAATTTAGCCAGAAATGTGTGGAAGTATACAAAACTAATATATACCACGATTGGTGACCCTACCATGGAAAACAAAAAAGTTTTTCCCAATAAAACTAGTTTTTGGACCGACCGTTTACATGGCAGCTATATGCTATAGTCATCCGATTTTGGT
Source organism: Lordiphosa mommai (assembly GCA_018904225.1). NCBI lineage: Eukaryota > Metazoa > Arthropoda > Insecta > Diptera > Drosophilidae > Lordiphosa > Lordiphosa mommai. The sequence goes on along the minus strand of JAEIFT010000122.1, from coordinate 560,887 downwards.
CAATTTTTTTTTAATTGTGTGAAATTATATAAAACTAATATATACCACGATTGGTAATGCTACGATGGAAAACAAAAAAGTTTTTCTCACTAGAACTAGTTTTTGGACCGACCGCTTATATGGCAGCTATATGCTATAGTCATCCGATTTTCATAAATTTTTTTCTGAATTGTGTGAAATCATATAAAACTAATATATTTCATGATTGGTGATGCTACGATGGAAAACAAAAAGTTTTTCTCACTAGAACTAGTTTTTGGACCGACCGCTTATTTGGCAGCTGTATGCTATAGTCATCCGATTTTGATAAATTTAGCCAGAAATGTGTGGAAGTATACAAAACTAATATATACCACGATTGGTGACCCTACCATGGAAACCAAAAAATTTTTTCCCAATAAAACTAGTTTTTGGACCGACCGTTTACATGGCAGCTATATGCATATAAAACTAAAATATACCACGATTGGTGACGCTTCCATGGAAAAAAACAAGTTTTTCCCACTAAAACTAGTTTTTGGACCGATCGTTCCTATGGCAGCTATATATATAGTCATCCGATCCGGCTGATTCCGACAAATGTGCAGAGTATTTGTGGTTAAAGACTTCTTGCAAACTTTGGTCAAGATAGCTTTAAAACTGAGGGAGGAGGAGATAGCATAGAAACAGACGGACAGACGCACGGACGGACAGACGGAAATGAACTCAGCTCGTCATGCTGATCAAGAATATATATACTTTATGTGCTCGGAAATGCTTCGTTCACTGCGTTACAAACATCGTGACAATTTTAATATACCCTCTGCAAGGGTATACAAATGATTAAATAAATAAATATGAAGCATTCACTTAAAAAATTTTCTGCCGATTGTGAAGCCAGTATTTTCGGTTCAAATTCTCAGATAGGCAATGATTTAATATTTTCAATTTGTTGTAGACCTATCGTTCCTATGGCAGCTATATGCTATAGTCATCCGATTTCGATCAGTTTTTCCAGAATTGTGTGGAAGTATATGAAACTAATATATACCACGATTGGTGATGCTACGATGGAAAACAAAAAAGTTTTTCTCACTAAAACTAGTTTTTGAACCGACCGTTTATATGGCAGTTATATGCTTTAGTCATCCGATTTTGATAAATTTTGTCAGAATTGTGTGGAATCATATAAAATTAATATATACCACATTGGGTGACGCTATAATGGAAAACAAAAAAGTTTTTCCCACTAGAACTAGTTTTTGGACCGACCGTTTACATGGCAGCTATATGCTATAGTCATCCGATTTTGATAAATTTTTCCGAAATTGTGTGGAAGCATATAAAACTAATATATATCACGATTAGTGACGCTACGATGGAAAACAAAAAAGTTTTTCTCATTAGAACTAGCTGCCGATCGGTCCAAAAACAAGTTCTAGTGAATAAAAATATTCTTGATCAGGACGACGATCTGAGTTTATTTCCGCTTGTTCGTCTGTCCGTCTGTCTGTTTCTACGCGAACTAGTCTCTCAGTTTTAAGCTATCGTGCTAAACTTTTGCACAGAGTCTTCTTTTTACTGCACGCAACTAATATGTCGGAACGGGCCGGAACGGGCCGGATCGGACGACTATATCTTGATGCTGCCATAGGAACGATCGGTCGGAAAATAAGTCGTAGTAAGAAAAACTTTTTTGATTTCCATTGTAGCGTCATTAATTTTGGTATATATTTGTTTCATATGCTTTCACATAATTCTAGAAAAATTAATCAAAATCGGATGACTATAGCATATACCTGCCATAGAAACGGTCGGTCAAAAAACTATTTCTAGTGAGAAAAACTTTTTTGTTTTCTACGATATCTCCCCAATCTTGGTATATATTGGTTTTATATGACTTCACATAATTTTGAAAAAATTGATCAAAATCGGATGACTATAGCATGTAGCTGCCATAGGACCGATCGGTCGGAAAATGTGTTTTACTAAGAAAAGTTTTTTTTTATGGTATCAAATTTTTATTATCAACAATTGAAAAATTTTAAATATCTGATATCTATATCCTATATATATTTTACTGGTGAAATCAGTTGGAGTAAGCTTTTTCAAGTGTATTAAAGCCAGTTTTGATTTATTTTTATACACTTGAAAAGTGTATATTAACGCATAGAAATATTCATTTCCGACCCCATAAACTTTATATATTCTTGATCAGGACGACGAGCCGAGTTCATTTCCGCTTGTCCGTCCGTCCATCTGTCCGTCTGTCTGTCCGTCAGTCTGTTTCTACGCGAACTAGTATCTCAGTTTAAAAAGCTATCGAGCTGAAATTGCACAGAGTCTTCTCTTTACTGCACGCAACTAATATGTCGGAACCGGCCGGATCGGATAACTATATCATATAGCTGCCATAGGAACGATCGGTCTAAGAACTAGTTCTAGTTAGAAAAACTTTTTTGTTTTCCATCGTTGCGTCACTAGTCTTGGTATATGTTAGTTTTATATGCTTCCACATAATTCTGGAAAAATGTATCGAAATCGGATCACTATAGCATATAGCTGCCATAGGAACGATCGGTCGAAAAATAAGTCTTTGTGAGAAAAACTTTTTATACACTTGAAAAGTGTATATTAATTTTGCCCAGAAGTTTGTAACGCATAGAAATATTCATTTCCGACCACATAAACTATATATATTCTTGATCAGTACGACGAGCCGAGTTCAATTCCGTCTGTCCGTCCGTCCGTCTGTCCGTCTGTCCGTCTGTCCGTCTGTCTGTCTGTCTGTCTGTCTGTTTCTACGCGAACTAGTCCCTCAGTTTTAAAGCTATCGAGCTGAATTTTTGCACAGAGTCTTCTTTTTACTGCACGCAACTAATATGTCGGAACCGGCCGGATCGGATGACTATATCATATAGCTGCCATAGGAACGATCGGTCTAAGAACTAGTTCTAGTTAGAAAAACTTTTTTGTTTTCCAACGTAGCGTCACCAGTCGTGGTATATATTAGTTTTATATGCTTCCACACAATTCTGAAAAAATCTATCAATCCGCTATAGTCATCGGATTTTGATCAATTTTTTCAAAATTATGTGAAAGCATATAAAACTAATATATACCAAGATTGGGGACGCTACGATTGAAAACAAAATAAATTTTCTTTTGATCAATTTTTTCAGAATTGTGTGGAAACATATAAAACAAATATATACTACGATTAAAGACGCTACGATGGTAATCAAAAAAGTTTTTCTCACAAAGACTTATTTTTCGACCGATCGTTCCTATGGCAGCTATATGCTTTAGTGATCCGATTTAGATACATTTTTCCAGAATTATGTGAAAGCATATAAAACTAATATATACAAAGATTAGTGACGCTACGATGGAAAACAAAAAAGTTTTTCTAACTAGAACTAGTTGTTAGACCGATCGTTCCTATGGCAGCTATATGATATAGTCATCCGATCCGGCCGGTTCCGACATATTAGTTGCGTGCAGTAAAGAGAAGACTCTGTGCAATTTCAGCTCGATAGCTTCAAAACTGAGAGACTAGTTTGCGGTGAAACAGACAGACGGACAGACAGACGGACAGACGGACGGACAGACGGACGGACGGACAAGCGGAAATGAACTCAGCTCGTCGTCCTGATCAAGAATATATATAGTTTATGGGGTCGGAAATGAATATTTTTATGCGTTACAAACTTCTGGATAAAATTAATATACACTTTTCAAGAGAGAGTCTTTGTAAAAAATTAAAACAAAGTAAGAGATGATAAATCTTGATTTTGAGAATATAAATCTTAATTTGGAATTTTTCAATCTTGATTTTTTTATTGCAATCTTCTCGATATAGATATTTTTAGTCTTGTTTTTAGATCGATTTTTTTCTCTGTGTACGTTTAAACGAGTCTGGAAACTGAACATATGATTGTAGCCCTTCAGTTCCGCTCAGGCCTGAATCAGACCTGAATTCAGGCCTGAAATGGAAGGGCTGGTCATGAATTCATGGCAGCCTTTATATGAGTTTCAGGCATGAATTTAACATAGGCATGGCCTAGGGCTTCATGACGTTCGCTTCTTTTAGCTATTAGAAGCATGGGTGAACTCATGGGTGAGTTTCATGAATGATTTCACTGATGATTTAAGGTCGATTTCATGAGTAATTTCTGGGGTGATTTTAGATCGAATTCATGAGTGATTTCATGGCTGCACAAAAAAATGTGTATTGGTGGAGGAGGAGGGGGGGAGGGGTAAAGTACTAAACTCCACCCCCGTGTCTGACCCGCCTCCCCCACACTTACATTTTTTTATCTAAGTAATATTAATTCTCATGGTGAACCAACGCCGCTCTGAAATAAACTAAGAAATATAAATATTATTTAACAAAGATTACCTTGTCTGGGGATCGAACTCGGGACTTAGCACAAATCGAATGACGTCTCAACGCAGTCAGCCACCGCACACGCGTGCGGGCAAACGCTAAGGGCGCGCGAGTTACCATATCGGATCCCCTCTTTGACGCCCCTATGCCGCCACCAAAACCCCCTAGATGGAGGTTTTAGCGGCGACTCTGCGGAACACCCAAAACGCAACGTCAAGTGGCCGTTTGGGTACAACAATGTAACGACCACTTGTAAACAACACCAAAACAGCGCCCCGAACAACAACAAACACACACACACTAGGGCAATACTTACCAGGGCATCGTATTGCAAGATAAGCGGAAACATCAGAGGATATGACACAGCCAATTCGGCATATGGGCCAACGACTACTTGAACCCGAGATTCCTACAAAAACGCTGACGACGCATTGTACTCTGCCAACATGTGTGGATGGACACATGTTGCCCGGACACATTTATGTTTAGCAACATTTTGAATTGTAAACCTAGGCTAAGTCTGAGCTGGCTGCGTCCAGAATAAGTCAGTCCATTTCTTAACTCGAAACCACCAACTTGTGTCCAGTTTTACTTTCAACGTTTTACTTTCATCCTTGCCCATAAAAGTGTTAACAATGTACACAGTGCCAACTTAAACAATAAACAGCCGTCAAACACCTCTAAGGAAAACAACCCCGATAGTGGAACATAGTCCACCCATATTCGTTACCTCTCGGCCAAGATTGGTAACTGGCGCAGCCGGACCACTCCAAGCTAGCGAGCTAGAGAACTTGGAGAGAACCTAAGGAAAATGTGGGCATGTTTCACGCTAATGAGCCTGTAAGTAAGAAAGGTGATATACAAAATTTTACAAAAAATATTCAAAAAAACATATACAAAAAAAAAAAAAAAAACCAAATTTAATCTACACAAAGATGTGGAATTCTAAAAGATATAAAAAAAAAAAAAAAAAAAAAGAAAAAAAAAAAAAAAATAGGAGGTAAAATTAGGCTCAACATAACACATGAAAACCACGGACCAGCGGCAAGGAGCCTGGAAAATATTTTAAAATGTTTTATTGTTTGTCTTCTTCCCTTGTGACTGCTAGGCAGGATAATATTAACGAAGTGAAAATACAGGCGGTGGATCGAGCGGCAATGAGCCAAAGTAAACGGAGGGGAATTAATGCCAAAAGCATGTGCAAATGCAAATGTATAAAACCAAAAGATTAAATAAAAAAATTATAGTCAAACAAGAGCGGCAATAAAGACAACCAAACATGGTTTGACCGACAAGTTGGACGCGAACAACAACATGTTGCTTCGAACAGGTCACTGATACGCGTCGTCAAACTATGTTTGAAAAAATTTTTAATTAGGTTCGATCGAAAGGCAAACGACAAGTTGGACGCGAACAACAACATGTTGTTCGAACAGGTCACTGATACGCGTCGCTTTCGATCGGGCGGGGGGAACAGCGTAGACATTTTGCCTTGCCACTTGTGAAAAAAAATAAGAATAATAATAAAAATAGTGTTGCATACTTTGCAGATGAAGAATAAATTTTTTTGTAACATACTTATAGTCACTTATAAAATACAAGCAAAGAACCGAACCCGGGGTGTGAAATGGGGAGAAACGTATTACCCAAGGCGCAAACCGAAAGAATAAACCTAAATAATAAACAAAATCGAAAAACGAATCCCAAACACATGGGCGACAACACAAGCCAAGAAATGGAAACAAAAGGGGGAGAGGATGGTGCTGCGAACCGACGTCTGTCCGCTATCGGGCAAGGACTTGCAGGGCGCAAGGAATTGTCTGGCTTCAGCGCGGGTCGTACCACACCTCAAAAATAAAAATGTATCGAAAAACGAATCCCAAACACATGGGCGGCAATACAAGCCACGTCGAACTTGGGGCGAGGACAGTGGGGAGAACCGCTGACTGTTCGCTATCGGGCAAGGACTTGCAGGGCGCAAGGAATTGTCTGGCTGCAGCACGACTTCCATACACGTCATAGCTCCCCCATAGGAGTAAAGAAAAATAAAAAAAAAAAAAATAAGAAAAAAAAAATAAATAAAAAAATGATTTATAAGAAACAACAATCTATTCTCTTATGGCCTGCATATATATATTTTTTTTAATCTTGTTAATTGGGAAATACCACTAAATAAATATAAATTTCCTTTTACAGACAACAGCAATAATACAAAATATTTAAAGATAAATAAAAAAAAAAAAAAAAAGGGGAAACATACAACGAAAATCACCACGCAGACACAGCCATAAATATTATATAACAGTAAAGCAACTAACTAAAACCAGGAGAGAATATTTTAGTTTTATTTCCTTTGAATCAACCAATAACAAACAATAGTATTAAGAACTAATGTCAAAAATCCCCAAAAGACCTTTAAGCTTAGTACACTTACTAGGAGTAAATCGAAAGCAGTGGCGAGAAGCTTGCCTAACATTTGCGAGGAAATCGAAGAATCATCAGAGCCATTTCTACAAATAACAGAAACCCCGTCGTTAAATATGACCTCGAACTCTCAACCCCGGTCGTCCCGACAAATGCATTAGCACAAAACATGTCTTTAGATATACCAGATGCGATAAAGTTTTTACCACCATTTCAAGGAGACCCAGGAGCTTTAAAAGATTTTATTGAAAATGTCGAGGAGATACTAATGATGATCAGGGGAAGCGATCAAACCCCTCGTGGGCAAATGCTTTTGAGAGCTATCAGGAATAAAATTGAGGGTAGAGCTAGACAGATTTTACAGGCAGAAGATACGCCTTTAAACTGGGACGATATAAAGAGGGTGTTGCAAAAAAACTTGTCGGAGAAGAGGAGCGAAAGTAAAATAATGGACGAATTGTATGAGGTGTCTTTCAAGGGACTGTCAATAACGAATTTATACAATCAAATTCTAGACCTTAAGAGGGCGTTGTTGGGGATAATCGACATGAAGCAACTACCACCGCTTATAAACACCGAAAGGAAAGAATTCCATTCGCAGAGGTGCCTCAGTGCGTTTTTGAAGGGATTAACAGGACCTTTGAAATCCATTGTTAGGGCCGCAAGACCTAGAGACCTGGAAGAAGCATACGAGTTCGCGATGGAGGAAAGAGATGCTTACTTTCAGGATAGGCAACAGAATCAGAGATACAGGAACGAGGGTGAATTTAACAACAGACAGCAAGATAGAGCAGGACCGTACCGGCAGTACAGAAACACGGAACGCAACGGTGACCAGGCCCAAGGTAACAATGGCTGGAGACGTACGAACGACGACAGAAACCAAGGGTACAGCAGGGATAATAATTATTCAGACAGAAGTTCGAACCACAATTACACCAATCAAAGAGACAACGGAGACCGAAACCAACTCGGAGGACGTAACGACGCCAGAGCAATAATGCCCAAGCAGGAAAAATTCGAAAACAATAGTAATCGGTTCAGCAACAGATCGAGACAACAGGCGGACAGTTAAATAACATTGAGGCGGAGGAAGATCAAACGACAAGGGTGGAACTCCATAATATCGACGAACAGACCTAACTGAGGAATCAAGTCAAGAAGAGCGAATTCGTAAATACCACGAGAGTAAGAATCACCGTGGCATTGACGAAACAATAGCGCACATAAAGAGGGATTTTTATTTTCCTAATATGACAAACAAAGTAAGACAGACGATTAACAATTGCGATATTTGTCAAACTCTCAAGTACGACAGACAACCGCAAAAGCTCGTGTTTCAGGAAACCGAGACACCATCCGAACCAATGGACATATTACACACAGACATATATTCTATTTACGGCAAACAAATCATGACCATTATTGACAAGTGTTCAAGATACGCAGCAGGCTATACAATCGGCTCTAGGGACAGTGTAAGCATCGTAAATGCAATGGATCATTTTATAAGAACATTCGGGGTGCCCAGGAAAATTATTTGCGACCAAGGTGCCGAATATTCTTCTAACCTTTTTAAAGACTATTGCAAGCAATACGGGATAGAATTGCATATTACATCGTTTCAACAGTCATCCAGTAACTCGCCGGTAGAAAGACTTCATTCAACATTAAGGGAAATTTACAGGATCATCATGGAAAAGAACAAAGAATTAAAGAAAGAAATTAACCACGAAAGAATCCTAACGGAGACCTTAGTGACGTATAATAATGCAATCCACTCCGCAACCAAACACACCCCACACGAACTTTTTACGGCTCGTACACATCAATTTAAGTCCAAAATAACATTCGATTCGGCGCACGATTACTTGATTAAACTGAACGAGTATCGACAGGAATTATATCCACAAGTATTGGACTGGGTCGTTAAAAACAAAAAACAAAAAATCGATAAGCTAAATGAAAACAGGGACGAACCAATAGAATTAGCGCCGGAAGAAACAGTGTTTAGGAAAGAGAACAGGAGAAATAAACTGACGCCTAGATTTTCGAAACATGTAGTGCAACAAGACTTGGGACCCACATTCATATCAAAAGAAAGGACAAAAAAAATCCATAAATGTAAAATACGAAAAAAGACTAGGAAAGATAATGAACAAAATTAAAATATTACAGGTTAATTGGCGCCAACGGACAAACCATCAAATTCAGACCGATCAATGGACAGCAACCCTTGGCTAAGATAAACCTAGGGGAAGCTAGGATGATTTTTTCATATAAGACAAATCTACACGTAATTCACTTGACAGACTACCAAAATAATATACACAAATTTAAAGATGCGATAGAGCATTTAGGAAGCGAGGACATAGCAAAGAGGTACAGACAAGTCTAGCAGGAAAGTTGAACCAACTTCAGGAGAGATTGGCGAATCTTATGCCATTAAGAAGACGGAGAAGAGGAATTTTAAATGGATTAGGGACTATAATAAAGTCTATTTCAGGAAACATGGACGCTGAAGACTCGAAAAATATCGATAATAACATAAGAAACCTAAAAGAAAACGAACATAAATTAGTCAATAATTTGAAGATGCAGGCTTCATTTAATAATGAAGTGATGATTAGGTTCGAAACATCACAGATCACGCAAATAAGGAACAAACCATAATTAGCGAGTTCATAAAGAATAGCCAGAATAAGATTTATAAAGACCTTACGGAAGAAAATAGGGCGATCCAATTACTGTCTTTAGCAAATAGAATTAGTTTTAACATTGATTTACTTTTTAATCATTTAAATAACATAGCAGAGAGTGTATTGCTTTCAAAACTAAATATTGTTCCCAAATTTATTTTGGATAGAGAAGAGATAGGAAAAATCATGACACTTATGAAACAGCAAAAGTTAGAGATCATATCTGAAGAACACCTTTATAGAATCCTAAACTTAGAAACATTTACACACGACACTAACATTATATTTAAAATCAAAATTCCATTAGTAACACAAGAAAAATACGAACTAACACATATTATACCATTACCACTAAACAAGTCACAATTTATAATATCTCCTAAATACGTAGCTGTTAGTAAAAATAATGTTAAATATTTTGAGTCACCGTGTCAAAGAGTACATCAGCTTAACCTATGCGAAGTCCAAGGAAATGGAGGGTCAACTACGAACCACGAATGCATCAACAAAGTCCTGCAAGAAAAGACGGGGACATGCGAAACCAAAGACGTGGGAACACGAACGGAGATGTTTGAACCAGAGAAGGGATACATTTTTATCTTTAATCCTTTCGTTACACAAATAGAGTCTGACTGCGGCGAAGAAAGGGAGGTCATGGAATCGACGCTGGTACAATACAGCAACTGTACGGTGGCAATTAATGGCACGGTCTTCGACGGCAAAATCTTGGCAACAGAAGAACGTGTAAATGTTTCCATTCCAGAAATCCAGAATTTAACAACCACCCTGGTGATGGATGAAATCAACCTCCAGAAGCTCTCCCTAGAAGACATCAAAAGCCGAACGCAGATCTGGGAGATCCAAGAGAGAGCGACAACACATTTCTCTACCATTTACGCACTTATATTTTTAATCATTGTACTTATAGTAATTATATGGACGTGCACAAAGAAGACAACAGTGTTTACTCCTGCTGATACACTGCCTATTTCCGTTCGGGCTATACCTCCGTTATGGCCCTCACTTCAAGCCAGGGGGAGGAGTTACCATTCGGATCCCCTCTACGACGCCCCTATGCCGCCACCAAAACCCCCTAGATGGAGGTTTTAGCGGCGACTCTGCGGAGACACCCAAAACGCAACGTCAAGTGGCCGTTTGGGTACAACAATGTAGCGACCACTTGTAAACAACACCAAAACAGCGCCCCGAACAACAACAAACACACACACACTAGGGCAATACTTACCAGGGCATCGTATTGCAAGATAAGCGGAAACATCAGAGGATATGACACAGCCAATTCGGCATATGGGCCAACGACTACTTGAACCCGAGATTCCTACAAAAACGCTGACGACGCATTGTACTCTGCCAACATGTGTGGATGGACACATGTTGCCCGGACACATTTTATGTTTAGCAACATTTTGAATTGTAAACCTAGGCTAAGTCTGAGCTGGCTGCGTCCAGAATAAGTCAGTCCATTTCTTAACTCGAAACCACCAACTTGTGTCCAGTTTTACTTTCAACGTTTTACTTTCATCCTTGCCCATAAAAGTGTTAACAATGTACACAGTGCCAACTTAAACAATAAACAGCCGTCAAACACCTCTAAGGAAAACAACCCCGATAGTGGAACATAGTCCACCCATATTCGTTACCTCTCGGCCAAGATTGGTAACTCGCGCACACAGGCAGCTGAAAGATGAACTGACGGCAGAACATTAGGCTGAGCGTCCAGCTTTTGAAAAACAAACACACTACGCTCATGCAAGTGCGCAGACCAGGCGCTTAATTCATCTTTTTCAGTTCAGCCGTAAGTTCAGCTTTGTTTGATCGATCAAGCATGTTTGTTTTTTTCAGCTCGCTGATGATGCGTTTAATTTTTTGGTTTTTATACTCTGTACCGAAGGTACACAGAATATATTGGGTTTGTGCAAATGTATGTAACAGCCAGAAGGAGGCATCTCCGACCCTATAAAGTATATATATTCTTGATCAGCATCAACAGCCGAGTCGATATAGCCATGTCCGTCTGTCCGTCTGTCCGTATGAACGAAGAGATCTCAGAGATGGTAAGAGATAGAGGTTTGAGGTTATGGAACATATATTTCTTATACTTCCGCAGGCAGATCAAGTTTAGTTTTAATTTTTGCCACGCCCCCTGCCTCCCCCGCAAATTAAAAACGAAATAACTCCCACAATTTTTAAAGATAGATAGTTCGAACATTCTAGACATATATTCTACTACTTATTTTGAATCGACCCGCCATACATCATTTTTCGATCAGATGAACGATGGTAGAGCTATACGTAAAATAAAATAAAAACCAACGACAACAACAACACCGAGCCGATTGGTAGAACTTACGAGAAAGAGAGAGGCCGAGAAGGCAATAGCTAACTGGTAATTTCCCAATTGGACCTTGCTATGAGAGGTGCGATGTAATTGAGATGGCCTGCGGTCAGAAATCACGCGTGATTCCCGCGTGACTAATATAGATAAGTTTTATGTTAATAGGAAATTATATACAAATTTTCTTATCGAGCCTCCTTACATTGTTTTTCAACCAGATGAACGATAGTCGAAAGAGTTGCCACCCCCAGATTTTGGAAAAATCCCACACCTTTAAAGCAGTGGAGGGCGCGTCCCTATAGCGTGGAATAGAAGGCCTGAGTCGCAGCGACGTCGCTCACATACAGCATAACGAACGTTTCGCTGCCGTCGATTTCGTATCGGTTGCCACGCACATAGATAGCTAAAATATGATTGTATAGTATGCCCAGCACTGCTTTAAAGTTATAAGTTTCGTACAAACAGGTACAGAGTATATTACAGTCGGGCTTGACCGACTTTCTTACTTGTTTGTATTGTGTTATTTAAAAATTTATATAAAAAACATAAAAAGATTTTTTTGAATTTGAGGGTGGGTCAAAAAGTTCTCGGCCTGCCAAGTTAGGTCACCCAAAATGTGTAGTGGTGGTAGCCGTGATTATGATTTCGGGACTGCAGGTTATAGAAAATTAAATCGGAAGATAATGTTATGACCAAAAGTGATGCATTACTGACCTGTACCTCAATCATAAAAACATAAATTTTATAAAAAAATTGAGTTCATTTATTAAAAACCTATTTTTGACTCTAATTTTTTAGTGTTATTAAATAGTTTTTATTGGTACGAGCCAGAATTCCATCAATTTTGGATCGATTGCATCATTGCTGATCAAAATCAGTTAATCCAAAGAAATCGTCACATCAAACTATTTACTAATTTGTGCAATTGGCGCCAAATCTCAATTGTGCTTTTACATTTGTGAAGTAAACTGATGCAAAATTCAGGTCGATAAGCCCTCGGAACGCTTACGCGGAATAATTGCTGAAGAATGCATTTTCATTCTTATTTCTCAATTGGCCATTTGATTTGAAGTCACAGACTCTTGATGCACCTAAAAACATAATTGTGCGCACTAATATTTATAAATGTTCTGAAGTTAACACTAGATATTCTAGATAAAATGTAAAATAAATGCGATAACATAGCATCGGAAAGTGATGGAAATGTCATAAAACGGGCCATAATGGTCATCAATTCTGTATATTTTTAGTAGGTTGCTATTTAAATCCTTTTGTTATAAAAATACAAGAGAAAAATGTGTAATTGTACATTCGATCTGAAACTTTTAAGTGACTTACACTTAAAAAATTTATCATTTGCTAACAAAAATGCAAAGGCAGCTAATTTTTATTGAATCATTATGTTTTTTACTGTTATATTTTGGAAATGGTGAACTGAATAGTTTCGGTTATTTGGTAAATTCCATTTTCCCATATATATGAAGAGATTTCGATTTGCATTCTCATATATCAGTAGACCGTTTTTAAGAATTCTCGCAATTGGTGTTGGCACCAGAATAAGCCAACAGTTCAGCTCAGCAATCTGTGTGCGCACATTAAAAATTTTCGTTTGCTGAATTCAGCTTTGTTGTCATCCGAGCTTTCGGCTCAACAGTCAGTTCATCTTTCAGCAGACTGTGTGCGCGCGCCCTAAAGAGGCTACTTATATGAGCAACATTGTTTGTCTCTTTCCTTCTTATGCACACGTTACGCACAATTTTGCGTTCGTTTTGCTTCGTTGTTGTTTTTTTCGGCCTACGTTGCGTGAGAGAGTCAGCGTGCAGCTGCATTCTCTCTCTCGCTCTTTTTTGTTATGTTTAGTCACAAAAATTAGAATAATTATTTTATAAAAAATATATCATTATTTGAATAAATAATTATTCATATAATTAATTATTTATATATATACTGAATTTTATAATAAATTCTGATTTTTCGGCAACATTTGAGTTGCGAACATGAGCAGAATATCTCTTCTATTATATAATTCTGATTGGCAATCAACGTAGAGCCTAAACGGTAAGAGATAGAAAGCTGAAATTTTCTCAGAAGTTTCCTTATGAGTTGAAAGTGAGCACTAAGGCGGGGATTTGGAAAATTCCACCCCTAAGGGTTGGAAAACTCCCGGAAAAGCTACTATGGGGAAAATTTTGTTTTTCATCCGATTGTCTTGAAATTTGGTTTGTAAGTAAAGAAAACGAAATAATTGGACACCTGTTTCCCAGATTTCGGAAAAACCACCCTCAAGGAAAATGGCCGGAAAATTATATTTGGAAAAAACTATTTTTCATCCTATTGACTTCAAACTCGGTTTGTGAGGATGGTAAGCAGAATAATTAAACTTGAGATTTTCCGATGTTGGAAAATCCACCCGAAAAGTCGGGAAATTCCCGGAAAATTCCATATATAAAATACTATTTTTCTTTCGATTGGCTTCAAACTCGGTTTGTAAGGATAGTATGCTAAGTAATTGGACATGAGATATTCAAATGTTGGAAAATCCGCCCACAAAGAAAATACCCGGAAAATTCTATATGAAAAACTATTTTTGATCCGAATGACTTCAAACTCGGTTTGTAAGGATAGAATGCAAAATAATTAGACATAAGATTTTCCGATGTTGGAAAATGCGCCCAAAAAAGTCGGGAAATTCCCGGAAAATTCCATATGGAAAAAACTGTTTTTTTCCGATTGGCTTCAAACTCGGTTTGTAAGGATAGTATGCTAAATAATTAGACATGTGATTTTTCGATTATGGAAAATCCACCCACAAGGAAAATGGCCGGAAAATTCTATATGGAAAATACTATTTTTCATCCGATTGACTTCAAACTCGGTTTGTAAGGATAGTATGCAAAATAATTAGACATATGATTTTCCGATGTTGAAAAATGCGCCCGAAAAGTCGGAAAATTCCCGGAAAATTGCATATGGAAAAAACTATTTTTCATCCGTTTGGCTTCAAACTCGGGTTGTAAGGGTAGTTTGCTAAATAATTAGGCATGTGATTTTTTGTTGGTGGAAAATCCTCCCACAAGGAAAATGGCCGGAAAATTCTATATGAAAAACACTATTTTTCATCCGATTGACTTCAAACTCGGTTTGTAAGGATAGTATGCAAAATAATTAGACTTGAGACTTTCCAATGTTGGAAAATCCGCACGAAAAGTCGGAAAATTCCATATGGTAAAACCTATTTTTAATCCGATTGGCTTCAAAATCGGTTTGTGAACACATTATAGAAAATAATTAGACATTTGATTTCTCGGTGGTAGAATTTCTGCCCACAGGCAAGAATAATGGTGGGCGTATTTCGGTTCAGTGACAATGGCTATTTGTGAGCCGATCTGAATAAAATTCGTTTTGTAAGATCTAGGGTCAGAATAAATGGAAACACGTGTTTTTTTATTTCGGGAAGTTCACTGCAAAGGTCGGAATATGGGTGCGGGGGTGGGTTTTTATCCGACATGTATTAAATTTGGTTTGAAAGCTCTATGGGCCAATTAAATAGGATAAAGTTTTTAGCTTTGCGCTTACTCACCCTCAAGGTCGGATAATGGGTGACGGGGGTGGTTTTAGCGTTTGTACGCTTAACGGGCCAAGTAGGTGGAAAATAATTTTCTCATTTCTGATGGTCGGAAAATGGGGGCGGGGGTGGTATCATTGCCAACGTTTTTTTCATTATTTTGGCGGCTATACTGATGGTGGCGAAGCGAAGCGCGCCGGGTTATATGCTAGTCTCTCTATATATAAAGAGTTTGTCCTGACTGACTGACTGACGACTGATGTTGGCAATCAACGTAGAGCCTGAACGGTAAGACATAGAAAGCTGAAATTTTCACAGAAGTTTCCTTATGAGTTGAAAGTGAGCACTAAGGCGGGGTTTGGAAAATTCCACCCCTAAGGGGTGGAAAACTCCCGGAAAAGCTACTATGGGGGAAAATTTTGTTTTTCATCCGATTGACTTGAAATTTGGTTTGTAAGTAAAGTAAGCGAAATAATTGGACACCTGTTTCCCAGATTTCGGAAAATCCGCCCACAAGGAAAATGGCCGGAAAATTCTTCATGGAAAAAACTATTTTTCATCCGATTGACTTCAAACTCGGTTTGTGAGGATGGTAAGCAGAATAATTAGACTTGAGATTTTCCGATGATGGAAAATCTGCCCGAAAAGTCGGGAAATTCCCGGAAAATTCCATATGGAAAAACTATTTTTCATCCGTTTGGCTTCAAACTCGGTTTGTAAGGGTAGTATGCTAAGTAATTGGACATGAGATTTTCAAATGTTGGAAAATCCGCCCACAAAGAAAATACCCGGAAAATTCTATATGAAAAACTATTTTTGATCCGATTGACTTCAAACTCGGTTTGTAAGGATAGTATGCAAAATAATTAGACATAAGATTTTCCGATGTTGGAAAATGCGCCCGAAAAGTCGGAAATTCCCGGAAAATTCCATATGGAAAAAACTGTTTTTCATCCGATTGGCTTCAAATTCGGTTTGTAAGGATAGTATGCTAAATAATTAGACATGTGATTTTTTGTTGGTGGAAAATCCACCCACAAGGAAAATGGCCGGAAAATTCTATATGGAAAACACTATTTTTCATCCGATTGACTTCAAACTCGGTTTGTAAGGATAGTATGCAAAATAATTAGACTTGAGACTTTCCAATGTTGGAAAATCCGCACGAAAAGTCGGAAAAAACCTATTTTTAATCCGATTGGCTTCAAAATCGGTTTGTGAACACATTATAGAAAATAATTAGACATTTGATTTCTCGGTGGTAGAATTTCTGCCCACAGGCAAGAATAATGGTGGGCGTATTTCGGTTCAGTGACAATGGCTATTTGTGAGCCGATCTGAATAAAATTCGTTTTGTAAGATCTAGGGCAGTGCTGGGCATACTATACAATCATATACAGCTATCTTTTTGTGTGGCGGCCGATAGAAGTCGACAGCAGCGAAACGTTCGTATGCTGTATGTGAGCGACGTCGCTGCGGCTGAGGGCCTTTGCTATGCACGACGCTTTAGTCTGGGGTCAGAATAAATGGAAACACGTGTTTTTTTATTTCGGGAAGTTCACTGCAAAGGTCGGAATATGGGTGCGGGGGTGGGTTTTTAGCCGACATGTATTAAATTTGGTTTGAAAGCTCTATGGGCCAATTAAATAGGATAAAGTTTTTAGCTTTGCGGTTCCTCACCCTCAAGGTCGGATAATGGGTGACGGGGGTGGTTTTAGCGTTTGTACGCTTAACGGGCCAAGTAGGTGGAAAATAATTTTCTCATTTCTGATGGTCGGAAAATGGGGGCGGGGGTGGGATCATTGCCAAACGTTTTTTCATCATTTTGGCGGCTTTACTGATGGTGGCGAAGCGAAGCGCGCCGGGTTATATGCTAGTCGGTAATAAATTTGCAGCGCCAACTCAGCTCTGAATTCACCCATGAGTTCAGCCATGAAAGGGAGCAATTGCTCCCGCTGGATCTGAAGGGAGACGAGTGTTAGCAGTTCTATGAAGTTTGGCGTTGCGTTCCAAAAAAATTCAGCAGAAATCCTGTCTTCCCCTGGTGCTTTATTTATCTTCAAATTGGCAATGGCATCGTTGATTACCGTTATTGAGATGCATCTGTCTAGTTCGGTTGACCCGTGATCGGCATTTTCATTTCCGAGTTTAAATACCACAGTAGTTGTTTAAAATGCTGAGCTAATGTGCGTTAACTTTAATTTACCGAATGGTTAGATTTCTATTTATAGAATTACGAGAATTGTATAGCTCAATTTCCAGATTATATTTGGATATATATATTTGTGTTGTTTACTATTAAATATGGCCTTATATTTTTTATTAGCTTGATGGTATTTTCCTTTTGAGTCTTGCGTATGTCCTTCTTATACTGATTTAATCGAAAAAAACCAAGTCTCTGATCGCATGCACATCAAGTCAAACCTTGCTTGCTTGTCTACATAGTTTCTGCTGCAGTGTCAATATTATGCTCGGCGCTGTGGCGAAGACGCTCCATTTTTAAGCTCGGTAACGAAGTTTCTCTCTTTTCTCTGATTCCAGCGAAATTTTGGCATTAATGTTGATTTAGAGGTTAATGAAGAAACGTTAGTTAGCTCAAAAGTTAAGTTAAAGTTATAATTGCCTGTTACAACCCCACAATGGGGCCAAGCCGAGCTTTTTCCTAGCTCAAAAATTACACAGAAAAAAAATGATATGATCTGGGACTCAATTGCCGTGTTCAGCAGAATGATGGAGCGCTGAGCATGTATCAGAAAAGATTTTTTTTAATGGCGTCGCAGGCACGCTAGCTTTCTGTGCCACCCTGGAAATTGCATAGAAGATAGCAAAGTTAGGTTTAATTATATTTTATTGTTATTATATTTTATTATTATTGGCCCTGCTTGACTTCGATATACCCGTTACTCAGGGCAAGGTTTATTTAAGAATATTTTATTAGATCACAACATGCCCAAATTGTGGGAGATATGAGGTATTTTTCAAATTGCGGGGCGTGAACTTTTCTATCGTACATCTGATAAGAAAATGATGTATGGCGGATTAATAGGTAATGATGATTAAAATATATGTCTAGAAGATTCGAACAATCTATTTTCAAAATTGTGGGAAATATGAGATATTTATACACTTGAAAAGTGTATATTAATTTTGCCCAGAAGTTTGTAACGCATAGAAATATTCATTTCCGACCCCATAAACTATATATATTCTTGATCTGGACGACGAGCTGAGTTCATTTCCGCTTGTCCGTCCGTCCGTCTGTCTGTCTGCCTGTTTCTACGCAAACTAGTCCCTCAGTTTTAAAGCTATCGAGCTAAAATTTTGCACAGAGTCTTCTTTTTACTGCACGCAACTAATATGTCTGAACCGGCCGGATCGGATGACTATATCATATAGCTGTCATAGGAACGATCGGTCGAAAAATAAGTCTTTGTGAGAAAAACTTTTTTGATTTCCATCGTAGCGTCACCAATCATAGTATATATTAGTTTTATATGCTTTCACATAATTTAGAAAAAAATTTATCAAAATCGGGTGACTATAGCATATAGCTGCCATATAAACGGTCGGTCAAAAAACTACTTCTAGTGAGAAAAACTTTTTTGTTTTCAATCATAGCGTCTCCCATCTTGGTATATATTAGTTTTATATTCTTCCACATAACTTTGAAAAAATTTATCAAAATCGGATGACTATAGCATATAGCTGCCATAGGACCGATCGGTCGGAAAATGTGTTTTACTAAGAAAAGTTTTTTTATGGTATCAAATTTTTATTATCAATGATTTAAAAATTTTAAATATTTGATATCTATATCCTTTATATATTTTACCGGTTAAATCAGTTGTAGTAAACTTTTTCAAGTGTATTAAAACTTCGGCACAGTTGAAGTTAGCTTGCCCTTCTCGTTTTTGAATAGCGGGGGCGGGAACTTTTCTATCGTTTATCTGATCAAGAAATGATGTATGGAGGATCGATAGGAAAGGATGATTAAAATATATGTCTAGAAAGTTCGAACAATCTATTTTCAAAGTTGTGGGAGATATGTGAGGCAACTATGGGGCGGCAACTCTACTATCGTTCATCTGATCGAGAAATGATGTATGGCGGATCGATAGGTAATGATGATTAAAATATATGTGTAGAAGGTTTGAACAGTCTATTTTCAAAATTGTGGGAGATATGAGGTTTTTTTTCAAATTGCGGGGGCGGGAGGGGGCGTGGCAAAAATTTGAAACAAACTTGATCTGCGTGCAAACAATACAAGTCTACACTGAAAAAATGGTAGCTCTAGCTCTTATAGTCTCTGAGATCTAGGTGTTCATATAGACAGACGGACGGACGGACAGACGGACATGTCTATATCGACTCGGCTATTGATGCTGATCATATATACTTTATAGGGTCGGAGAGGCTTCCTTCTGCCTGTTACATACATTTGCACGAACTTAGTATACCCTTTTTACTCTACGAGTAACGGGTATAAAAACGGATAAGATTAACTTGAAATTGACCTGTTCGAAAAAATTAAACTGAACTTCGCACATATCAAAATGATATTTTTAAAAACAAAGTGGTATTTTTTTCTACGAAAAAAAATAATAAGGAAACGGCCGGCAATTAATCTCATGCGCATATATTTTTATATATTCTATAATCCACCCAGAATTTCAATGCATATATAAATTATATTAATAGCCATTGCCGCCGTCATAGCCGTTGTGAAAAACAAAGAAATTTAAATAATTAAAACATTGGCTTCCTCACTGAGGTACATTTTCAAAAAAGTTATCGACGTCTTTGAAAATGCAAAATCCTGTCCTCATTGTGATGTTTCTGCATTTTGCATTTTGAAACGGCTTTTCTTTGTTTTCAATTGACGAGTGGCCGACAACAAAGAATTAAAATTGTAAATTTTTGATAAATTTGAACTTATATCGCTATTTAGAAACCGAACATTTAATGTTGTCAATAGTTTTAGGTGCTTCCATGTCAAATTATTCACTGTTTATGTAGAATTATTGCGAGGGCCACGTAATTAATATGTACTGGCCAAAGGTCCAACAGATGTCATGTGGTGTCTCTAGTCCAAACCCATCGACGTTGGGAGTTATATTCTCCTGCAAATAGTCTTGTTATTCAAAAAATGATTGATAAATACAATAAATTATAAATTAAATTCAATTTCATACATTTGTCGCACCTTTAAACCAGCTGTTTTTGTTTACATTTGGTATGTAGTGATGGCAACTTTGGAAAAAAGTATCGATTATTAAATAAAAACAACCAACAATCGAGTGGCAACTTTTGTGTCAGCACTGGCGCCCATACAAAGTTGTATGGGCGAAAATGTACATTTTGCCAAAAATGCAGAAATGCAAAATGCAGTTGTAGTGAGGACAGCACATAAGGAACTATTTATATTAAGGCAAACAAAGTTTTCGAAAATTAACATTTTTTGTCTTTTTCCTTTTTGCCATTTTATTTATTATCCCATAAATTTGATATTATTACGATTAATCTAATATTTATTATCATCAAAATTATATGAAACGAGAGCGTAAGTTGAAGTCGGCCCTGCTCGACTTCGATATACCCGTTATTCAGGGTTTATTTAAGAATATTTTATTAGATCACAACACGCCCAAATTGTGGGAGATATGAGGATTTTTACAAATTGCGGGGGCGGCAACTCTACTATGGCTCATCTGATCGGGAAATGATGTAAGGCGGGTCGATAAGTAATGATGTTTAAAATATATGTCTAGAAGGTTCGAACAATCTTTCTTCAAATAGTGGGAGATATGAGGTCCCTGCTGAGAAATTGTCAACTAGTCAGTAAAAAAAACTGTATAACGTCTAGTTGTAGTCCGACTAATACTTATCTGGTTGCAAAAAAGTTCAACTTGGGTGAGTTCGACAACAATAATACTCCTTTAACTAGTTGTACTGCAATGGAATTCAACTGGTTGCTAACGAAGTGGTATTGTATGAGTTGAATGAGATGTCACAATTTCTTTTTACCTTTGCCTTGCGCCATTCGTACAAATCATTCCTAATATAAAATACACTTAGTGCAGACGAACTAAAAAAAAAGGTCAAATCATATTGAAGTTTTAGTGAGTCAAGTTCAAGTTGAAATCAAGAAATGGGCAAGATATGTGTTTGAAATGTTTTTTTAAATTGTAACAAACAGGCATTTGAATGAAATTTAAGTTTTTACAGATTTAATTTCAAGTTTGCTGCTAAGCAACAAAAATTTGGAACCAGAACTAGAGTTTCGCCATGGACTTCCATATTTTATGTTTCCTTCATATGAGTCCTTTATTTATTTTCTTAAATTCCCTTTATTAAATAATACACAAAAAATACGGTTTAATGTGGGTTGAAAACAAACCACTATTGGGTGGGTTGACAACCAGTATAGAATGAGTATTACGTGGGATGAAATTGTACCAGAATGCAACTAGACATATACAGACTATAATACAAAGTACACAGAAGCCAACTAGTATTAATATGGTTGCAAATAGATGCTGCAGGGGACAATTGACCCAAGCCTATGACATGCCTGTGTAAAATGGACGACTTCATTACATTGATTTGGAAAGGAAGTGCAACCAGTTGCAAGTTTTTAGGGACTGGTTTTTTTCTGGTTGTAAACTAGTCACTTTCCCTGCAGGGGTATTTTTTAAATTGCGAGGGCGGCAACTCTACTATCGTTCATCTCTTCGGGAAATGATGTATGGCGGGTCGATAGGTAATGATCATAGCTCGCAAAAATCGCTCAATACTTTCAGGGTGTCTGCAAGAAAACAGTTTTTACTGAACACTTTTAAAAGCTGGAAGCCAAAAACACTTCTCGTTCTGTTTCTGTTTCAAGCGAAACCCGGTTTTATCGTTCTGTGCGTGGAACTGTTTTTGCAAAGCACAGTTTGCCGAGAGCAGACGCCCAAAGTGTTTTTGGCGTATGTGTGCGTGCTTTGGTCTGCTGACCCTTTTTGCAAAACAGAATTTCGTCTATTCGTGTTTTAGATCTGGCTTCAGTTAGATGTTTATATTTTGATATCAATTAATTTTTTTTATATATTGGAAAAATGAGTCGGGAATTAAACAAAAAAGTGGGATTTTATTTTAAGTTTGATAAAACTGCAAACAAATCACTCTGCAGCATATGTGATTTTCCGTAAACCGGCAATCACATAACAAATTTGAGACGTCATATGCTTGGAAGGCATAAGGACTTGTACGAAGATTTGGACACTGATGAAACCGAAGTGCAACAAAATAAGAAAAAAATCAAAATTTCATATAACACAAATGAAGATGAATTGATTTCGTCAATTGTTAAAATTGTCACCACGGACGGCTGACCATTTCTGCTTTTGGACAGCGAAGGATTCCGCGAAATTGTAAACCCAATATACAGTGCGCTGTCAATGTTGCCAATTTCTTCGCGTAACATAATGCATTATGTAAATATAAGGAAAGGAAAGGAAAGCTTGTGTCGTTAAAAATAGATGTGGCCACCCGAATGGACAAATCAATTTTGGGAGTAAATTTGCAAATTATTGAATCGTCGTTACGTACACCTGAGATTGTAGTAAAAACACTTGGAATGATGCAGCTTTTTCAGTCCCATACTGGGCTCTACATTAAAGAAAGAATAATTGAGATCATACAAGAATTTGGCATATAGTTGGATCAGATTTTCAGGTAATAGTTTAATCATAGCTAAATAGAAAATTTTTTGAATAACTTAGATAAAAATATATTGTTTTTAGCATTACATCTGACAATGGCA
Organism: Lordiphosa mommai; assembly: GCA_018904225.1. Lineage (NCBI taxonomy): Eukaryota > Metazoa > Arthropoda > Insecta > Diptera > Drosophilidae > Lordiphosa > Lordiphosa mommai. The sequence goes on along the minus strand of JAEIFT010000122.1, from coordinate 537,670 downwards.
AAAACATGATAACGGCTATTGAGATGCTAAATGATGATGCGGCGGATGAATTTTCAACAGATGATGATGGGAGCGGAATCGAGTTTATAGAAAAGGTGGACTCCATTGCCTTTGCTAACATACATCTTGTACGGTGCGCTGCACACACGCTGCAGTTGTGCGTATATGATGTTAACAAACACAGCGATATAAGCGAAAAAGTAAATAGCCTCCGCAAATTGTGCAAAGTTCTGCGTACTGGTAAATATAGGTAAGTAGTGAACATCTTTATACTCTTGAAAAGTGTATATTAATTTTGCCCAGAAGTTTGTAACGGTGGCATGACATAACCCCCAAGGACTTATCGCCCAAATTAATTTTGGACATAACCCCCGAATAATTTTTGGGCGATATGACCGAAATAAAAACGGACATAAGGCCCAAATTCATTTGGGCGTAATTTCCGAAAAAAAAGGACATTATGCCCAAAAAAATTTCGGTCACTATGCCCAAATTTTGGAAAAATAAATTTCAAATTAGGCCAACACTTGCACAAGCGGCCAAAAATACTTTCAGTACACACAAAAAAAAAAAATTGTAAAAATCACATTTTTCAACTTTGGCTAAAAAGTATTGTAATTAATGATTTTTCTTTTTGATTTTACCAATCTACACGTAAAAACGACATTTCAATCAACTGCGTAATTGTTTGATTTTAAAGAGCAGACACTTTTGCCTTCAAATTACAAGTTCACTTTTGATTTCCATATAGAATCAAAATGTTCGCAATTTTGATCAATTGTGTGCGATTTTTGTCAAGTCGATATGCTAACGAGAAGGCAAAGCTAACTTCGACTGTGCCGAAGTTTTAATACACTTGAAAAACTTTACTCCAACTGATTTAACTGAAAAAATATATATAGGATATAGATATCAGATATTTAAAGTTTTTAAATCATTGATAATAAAAATTTGATAACATAAAAAAAAACTTTTCTTAGTAAAACACATTTTCTGACCGATCGTTCCTATGGCAGCTATGTTATAGTCATCCGATTTTGATAAATTTTTTCAGAATTGTGTGGAAACATATAAAACAAATATATACTACGATTGGAGACGCTACGATGGAAATCAAAAAAGTTTTTCTCACAAAGACTTATTTTTCGTCCGATCGTTCCTATGGCAGCTATATGCTATAGTGATCCGATTTTGATACATTTTTCCAGAATTATGTGAAAGCATATAAAACTAACATATACCAAGATTAGTGACGCTACGATGGAAAACAAAAAAGTTTTTCTACCCAGAACTTGTTCTTAGACCGATCGTTCCTATGGCAGCTATATGATATAGTCATCCGATTTTGATAATTTTTTCCGAAATTATGTGAAAGCATATAAAACTAATATATACCAAGATTGGGGACGCTACGATAAAAAACAAAAAAGTTTTTCTCACTAGAAGTAGTTCTTTGACCGACCGTTTATATGGCAGCTATATGCTATAGTCATCCGATTTTGATAAATTTTTTCAGAATTATGTGGAAACATATAAAACAAATATATACTATGATTGGAGACGCTACGATGAAAATCAAAAAAGTTTTTCTCACAAAGACTTATTTTTCGACCGATCGTTCCTATGGCAGCTATATGCTATAGTGATCCGATTTTGATATATTTTTCCAGAATTATGTGAAAGCATATAAAACTAACATGTACCAAGATAAGTGACGCTACGATGGAAAACAAAAAAGTTTTTCTAACTAGAACTTGTTCTTAGACCGATCGTTCCTATGGCAGCTATATGATATAGTTATCCGATCCGGCCGGTTCCGACATATTAGTTGCGTGCAGTAAAAAGAAGACTCTGTGCAAAATTTCAGCTCGATAGCTTTAAAACTGAGAGACTAGTTCGCGTAGAAACAGACAGACGGACAGACGGACAGACGGACAGACAGACGGACAGACAGACGGACGGACGGACAAGCGGAAATGAACTCAGCTCGTCGTCCTGATCAAGAATATATATAGTTTATGGGGTCGGAAATGAATATTTCTATGCGTTACAAACTTCTGGGCAAAATTAATATACACTTTTCAAGTGTATAAAAATAGAACAGAAACAAAAAAACCCTGGTCGTCTACCACCACCAGCTTAACATCGGGGAAAAGACTGACTTTGTTTGTAAAAGGGGGTGTAAGGTTTGGTTTGTTGGTGTGTGCAAAAAAACACACAACCCACTAGAGAAAACTGTTTCACAAAATTTTTATTTTTTTTTTATTTCAAAAGTAAAACACTTTAAAATCAAAATGGAAACAATTTTGAAAATCAAAAGTGGAAACCATTTATTTTTGAAATGAAAAATTGTTGGGCGAAAAAACAAAATGGGAAATTGGCGGATTTACCAATGAAAAATGTCGGATTTACCAAAATTTTTTTTTGTGTGTAGATATATCGACATGTAATTTTGGAGACGGTTTAAAAATATTGATTTAATGTGCGTGGGTAAACCCATGTACTCCCACCCTTACCACCCAATTTCACCCCTTAAAGGTATCAAAATGTAATAAAACGAGAAGCCAAAGCTAACTTCGACTGTGCCGAAGTTTTAATACACTTGAAAAACTTTACTCCAACTGATTTAACCAGTAAAATATATATAGGATATAGATATTAGATATTTACAAATTTTTAATCATTGATAATAAAAATTTGATACCAAAGAAAACTTTTCTTAGAAAAACCCATTTTCCGACCGATGGTCCTATGGCAGCTATATGCTATAGTCATCCGATTTTTATTAATTTTTTCAAAACTATGTGAAAGCATATGAAACTAATATATACCAAGATTGGAGACGCTACGATAGAAATCAAAAAGTTTTTCTCAGCAGAAGTAGTTTTTTGACCGACCGTTTCTATGGAAGCTATATAATATAGTCATCCGATTTTTATAAATTTTTCCAGAATTATGTGGAAGCATCGTGGTTTTTATACTAGAAACAGACGGACAGACGGAATTGAACTCAGCTCGTCGTCCTAATCAAGAATATATATAGTTTATGTGGTCGGAAATGAATATTTCTATGCGTTACAAACTTCTGGGCAAAATTAATATACACTTTTCAAGTGTATAAAAATATGAATTAAAAGTTTATAAAAATTGTTTTTTAATAAATAAAAAAATTATGAATTTATTTTAAGTGTTATCTTTAACTCTGTGCAAGACGACAAATAAGACAGTTTTTTTTTTTTTTGACAGTGACAGTGTAGTTAAAGGCAACATATGAATCGTACACAAAGTAAGCAGCAACAAAATTTCAGACAGACTTTCAACTTTTTATTTTTGATTTTAATAAAAAAGAAACCAAAATGGACCTCGAGATGCCGATCTCTGAGTATATCACGGTTTTGCAAAAAATTTATATCTCATGTTCTGTTTATCGGACAAATCTCGGATTTGTTGTTATGAATCCGATTGGCTTCGAAATCGGTTTGTGAACACATTATAGAAAATAATTAGACATTTGATTTCTCGGTGGTGGAATTTCCGCCCACAGGCAAGGATAATGGTGGGCGTGTTTGGGTTCAGTGACAATGGCTATTTGTGAGCCGATCTAAATAAAATTCGATTTGTAAGCTTTATGGTCAGAATAAATGGAAACGCGTGTTAATTGTATTTTCGGAAATTCACTGCAAAGGTCAGAATAGGAGTGCTGGGGTGGGTTCAGGTTTTGTACGCTCAAGGCGCCTAAAATGTGGAAAAAAATTTATGATTTCTCAAGGCCGGAAAATGTGGGGCGGGGGTGGGTTTATTGACAAACGTTTTTTTTCTAGCAGATCTAATTGAAATTTGGTTAGAAAGTATTGTATGGATCAAATCGATGAAACAAAATTCTCTAATTTTTAAGTAAGAACTAAATTGCTGAAACTTACAATTCCGTATCACTAACATTAAATTTTAACATCGCTTAACCGAAGATAATATACCATTGATTTTAATATTATTGCTTAAGATTTGTTTTTCGACTAATTGACAACTATTTGAACTTCACCTAAACTAAATCAAAGGAAACGCATTCTGAATTTTGATGAATACATCGATACTTTAAAATGCGATTATGCTAAATTCAGCAATTTTTTGAATAGTTTATACGCAGTCAGATCTTCCTAATCAACAGTAAACATTTTAGTTCGTTCGGTTCAGTGGCTTAGCAGTTATCTTATTTAGACCATTGATCTAGCGGTCGTTTTCGTATGTGCAGGGTATATAGGATTGAAGGGTAAAGACAGTGTTCTTGGCCCTCTTTGTACACAGTATATACGGCACGTCCCACCTTTGACATCTGATGCTCACTAACTGCTACTTATTGGGATGACACTGAGTTTCTGGCTACATTACCTGGTACACCATGATTGCGCAAGTTCTATAGAACCAATATTGATCAGCCATAATGCAACGACACAGAATTGATGAAATTCTGGCCGGTATCTTAATCATTCAGAACATATATATATATAAACTATATATATTCTTGATCAGGACGACGAGCTGAGTTCATTTTCACTTGTCCGTCCGTCCGTCTGTCCGTCTGTCTGTTTCTACGCAAACTTGTCCCTCAGTTTTAAAGCTATCGAGCTGAGTCTTCTTTTGACAGCACGCAACTAATATGTCGGAACCGGCCGGATCGGATGACTATATCATATAGCTGTCATAGGAACGATCGGTCGAAAAATAAGTTTTTGTGAGAAAAACTTTTTTGATTTCCATCGTAGCGTCACCAATCGTAGTATATATTAGTTTTATATGTTTCCACACAATTCTGAAAAAATGTATCAAAATCGGATGACTATAGCATATTGCTGCCATATAAACGGTCTGTCAAAAAACTACTTCTAGTGAGAAAATCTTTTTTGTTTTCTATCGTAGCGTCTCCAATCTCGGTATATATTAGTTTTATATTCTTTCACATAATTTCGAATAAATTGATCAAAATCGGATGACTATAGCATATAGCTGCCATTGGACCGATCGGTCGGAAAATGTGGTTTCCTAAGAAAATTTTTTTTATGGTATCAAATTTTTATTATCAATGATTTAAAAATTTTAAATATTTGATATCTATATCCTATATATATTTTACCGGTTAAATCAGTTGGAGTAAACTTTTTCAAGTGTATTAAAACTTCGGCACAGTCGAAGTTAGCTTTGCCTTCTCGTTTTTTAATAAAACGAACCCTCAATCAAATTGTTTATAATGAGGTACGGGCTAAAACTACATCAATTGTGATCATAATATCGTTTCCGTTCTAATTTGAGAAAACCTTTCCCAGAATCATGGCTACCACCACTACATCTTTTTTATGAGACCTTGCTTGGCAGACCGAGAACTTTTTTAACCGCCCTCGAATTCAAAACATTGTTTTTGTTTTTTTTTTTATAAAAATATTTAATAACGAATGACAAAAACCGAATTAAAAATAGAATTTTGTTTTCTCTCCAGAATTAAAAACAAAAAAATCAGCTAAAAACCTTATGAAATGTAGAAGACCCTCTTAAGCTGCGAACCACTGTAATTCATTTTGAATGTCGGTCACAACGCCCAAAAAACTTTTTGGGCGCTGTGGCCGTTTTTGAAACGGACTTTTCGCCCAAAATTAATTTGGGCGTAATGTCCGAAAGAAAAACGGACATTACGCCCAATTTGGGGGTTATGTCCGGAATGAAAACGGACTTAACGCCCAAATAATTTTTGGGCGATAAGTCCTTGGGGGTTATGTCATGCCACCGTTTGTATCGCATAGAAATATTCATTTCCGACCCCATAAACTATATATATTCTTGATCAGGACGACGAGCTGAGTTCATTTCCGCTTGTCCGTCCGTCCGTCTGTCTGTCCGTCTGTCTGTTTCTACGCGAACTAGTCTCTCAGTTTTAAAGCTATCGAGCTGAAATTTTGGACAGAGTCTTCTTTTTAATGCACGCAACTAATATGTCGGAACCGGCCGGATCGGATAACTATATCATATAGCTGCCATAGGAACGATCGGTCTAAGAACAAGTTCTAGTTAGAAAAACTTTTTTGTTTTCCATCGTAGCGTCACTAATCTTGGTATATGTTAGTTTTATATGCTTTCACATAATTCTGGAAAAATTTATCAAAATCGGATCACTATAGCATATAGCTGCCATAGGAACGATCGGTCGAAAAATAAGTCTTTGTGAGAAAAACTTTTTTGATTTTCATCGTAGCATCTCCACACAATTCTGAAAAAATTTATCAAAATTGGATGACTATAGCATATAGCTGCCATATAAACGGACGGTCAAAAAACTTCTTCTAGTGAGAAAAACTTTTTTGTTTTTTTATCGTAGCGTCCCCAATCTTGGTATATATTAGTCTTATATGCTTTCACATAATTTCGAAAAAATGATCAAAATCGGATGACTATAGCATATAGCTGCCATAGGAACAATCGGTCGGAAAATGTGTTTTACTAAGAAAAGTTTTTTTATGGTATCAAATTTTTATTATCAATGATTTAAAAATTTTAAATATCTGATATCTATATTCTACATATATTTTTCCAGTTAAATCAGTTGGAGTAAAGTTTTCCAAGTGTATTAAAACTTCGGCACAGTCGAAGTTAGCTTTGCCTTCTCGTTATTACTTAATTTTATATATTTGCATACGGTTGATTCGATGAAAAATTAACCATTTGGAGTTTATTTTCTTAAAATTTTTTTTAAACTTAAGATTCTATTAAAATGTTTAATTATTATTACCTAATCTGAAAGATTGCATCCGATCCTAAACTTAAAAATTAAAAAAAAAAATTTAAAAACGTATTTAATATTTTTAAAAAAATAAAAACAGAATCCTAACAAACAAAAAATTCAAATGGTAAATTTTTTATGGAATTACCATAACCAACCCAACATCAACAACAAAGACACATACACGAGACACTTGAATCAATTGGTGGCGCGCATAATTTTTTTAGTTGACGAAAGCGCTCCTGTTCAGTGCACCCCTTTAGAAAATACATTGGTTTGCACAACCAAGAGCCACTGAGCAATGAGCGCGAGCGCAGTAACAGAGCTGATTTTGCTCTGAGCTAAACAGGTTCGGCCTAACATTTTGTTGTCTCTGTTATGAGAAGAGCAGAACGAAAATAATTGTTGACTGTTAAATGCGACCTCTGGTAATGATGATTAAAATATATGTCTAGAAGGTTCGAACAATCTTTCTTCAAAATTGTGGGAGATATGAGGTGTTTTACAAATTGCGAACTTAGTATACCCTTTTTACTCTACGAGTAACGGGTATTAAAAGATAAAATTTCAATTTAATCTAGGATTGATTAATATGATATTTTATCAAATATTAATTTTTATACCCGTTACTCGTAGAGTGAAAAGGGTATACTAAGTTCGTGCAAATGTATGTAACAGGCAGAAGGATGCATCTCCGACCCCATAAAGTATATATATTCTTGATCAGCATCAGCAGTCGAGTTGATATAGACATGTCCGTCTGTCCGTCCGTCTGTATGAACATATAGATCTTAGAGACTATAAGAGCTAGATCTACAATTTTTTCAGTGTAGACTTGTATTTTCTGCACGCAGATCACGTTTGCTTCAAATTTTTGCCACGCCCCCTCCCGCCCCCGCACTATGAAAAAAACCTCATTTCTTCCACAATTTTGAAAATAGATTGTTCAAATCTTCTAGACATATATAATGATCATCATTAACTATCGATCCGCCATACATCATTTCCTGATCAGATGAACGATAGAAAAGTTCCCGCCCCCGCAATTTGAAAAATTTGATCTTTGGACCGACCGTTCATATGGCAGCTATGTGTTATAGTCATCCGATTTTGATAAATTTTTCCAGAATTGTGTGGAAGCATATAAAACTAATATATATTATGATTGGTGACGCTACATTGGAAAACAAAAAAGTTTTTCTCACTAGAACTAGTTTTTGGACCGATCGTTCCTATGGCAGCTATATGATATAGTCATCCGATCCGGCCGATTCCGACAAATGTGCAGCGTATTTGTATTTAAAATTTTTTGCAAAAGTTTGGTCAAGATAGCTTCAAAACTGAGGGAGGAGATAGCAGATAACAGACAGAAATGAACTCAGCTCGTCATGCTGATCAAGAATATATATATACTTCATGTGGTCGGAAATGCTTTCTTCACTGCGTTACAAATATCGTGACAGTTTTAATATACCCTCTGCAAGGGTATAAAATCCTCACATAATTAGAATAGATGTTGGGCTATATGCTGAAATGCATAAAATAGAAATCCAATAACCGCTCTAGCTTAAGTGAAATGATTTATTTTGAAAAAATACCCATAAATCGACAAACATCTGACTTCAGAGACCAATTCGGACCCTTTTTTCATGATCGAATATTGCGCGTTTGATTTTTTTCAAAAGCATTGATATGTGCTCTGTCGAATAGGCCAGATATTTTCTAAAAATTCACAAGAAATTTGTGAGAAATCCGTTTTCCGCCATATATTAAATACAAGAGCTGATGGAACAAAACCGAAGATGCAGTTTTGTTCATTACACTCCATACTGCACCAAAAACACTAATGAGGTAGGTCAACCCCGACTGTAATTCTACTAGGTGGGGTGAAAAGTAATATCCTTGACCGCCAGAGCGCGCTGCTATCGCAAAAACGATTATGGTGCCTAATATATACATATATCCGGACATGACTATATTGACTTGATTTATAGATGCTATCTTCAGGCTAATAAAAAAATTTGTACAAACTGATTTCTGGGACACTGAGTATCGCTTTTGAATTGGAATTTGGCCAGTTGCAAACTATAATTTTATTGCTTAGGGACCATTAAAAGAATCATTCGAAATGAATGCACAAAAAATAGAAGAAAAATTTAAAGTAGAAGCCCAATAGAAAAATTGTTTGTCATACAGGAAAAATGCTGCAAACAGGAAAAATGTGCATGTCCGCCCGTTAGGGGTAACCAGGAGCAACCAACAAGGCTACAAAATGCAGTACACCGCAAAAACACAATAACTCATTCAAAACCCAATTTGTTTCCGGCCTGTTTCCTCAACGAATTAATTATGATATCAGCATAACAATTTGCATAACCTCAAAATGAACGGCAAACATGCACGCCCACCCACCTGCACACAATGCCAGGCAAAGGGGCACAAACGAAATAAAGCTCGTTTTCCCCAAATGCCATATCAGCTCAGCTGAGCAGATGTGAAGGCAAAGATACAATAGGACCAAACCAAACCAACAGCCCTATGTATGTACATATATGTATTCATATGTATGCGCATATGTATGAACATTCCGGGATATTACAATATAAAAATTCATAAGAGGCAGGTTTTTTAATACCCTACAGCAAAAACGAGAATTTGTTCAATTTCCTATATTAGATTTGCCACCCCCGCAATTTGTAAAAAAAAACTCAAAACCACAATTTTGAAAATAGATTGTTTGAACCGTATATACAAATATTTTATTATACCCTTGCAGAGGGTATATTAAAATTGTCACGATGTTTGTAACGCATAGAAGGAAGCATTTCCGACCACATTAAGTATATATATTCTTGATCAGCATGACGAGCTGAGTTCATTTCCGTCTGTCCGTCCGTCCGTCCGTCCGTCCGTCCGTCCGTCCGTCCGTCCGTCTGTTTCTATGCTATCTCCTCCCTCAGTTTTAAAGCTATATTGACCAAACTTTGCAAAATGTCTTTAAATACAAATAGGCTGCACAATTGTCGGAATCGGCCGGATCGGATGACTATAGCATATAGCTGCCATATAAACGGTCGGTCCAAAAACTAGTACTAGTGAGAAAAACTTTTTTGTTTTCCATCGTAGCATCACCAATTGTGGTATATATTATTTTTATATGCTTCCACACAATTCTGAAAAAATTTATCAAAATCGGATCACTATAGCATATAGCTGCCATATAAACGGTCGGTTCAAAAAGTGAGAAAAACTTTTTTGTTTCCCATCGTAGCGTCACCAATCGTAGAATATATTAGTTTCATATGCTTCCACATAATTCCTGAAAAATGTATCAAAATCGGATGACTATAGCATATAGCTGCCATAGGAACGATCGGTCTAAAAACTAGTTCTAATTAGAAAAAATTTTTGTTATCAATGGTAGCGCCTTTTAAACTGCAAGGGTATTTAAAACATTGACACAGCCGATGTTAGCCTTCTATTTTTCATCAATACTTACCGATACACCATACACCGTTTCACGATCAGATAAACTATCGTCTAGTTCTACGCAAATCAAAAATTACGCTGGCCATTTCGTAATTTAATAATATATTTTTAAATAGACCTTTCCCTGAGTAACGGGTATATCGAAGTCGAGCAGGGCCGACTTGAACTTACGCTCTCGTTTTTTTTTATAGCCCTATGTCCATTCGACGCGGAAATTTTCACGCGAGAAAGTTGATATTTCGCAGATACTTAACAGACTCTGTTAAACTGCTGTTATTAACTTTATAACCGATTTTGTTAGTCGATAAACGATAGGAAATAACATTGTGCTGTTACTGCGCTGTAATTAAATACTCAAAACGGAAGGTGCGGAATTGTTTCCCATAAGAAACCTGTGAATAGAAGAAGAGCCGCATGTTTAATGATGCGGCAATGATGAGGAAAGAGTGACCGTATATGGACGAGTATCGAGTATTGTTTTACGGCATCGATTGCGAACAGCTGATTTTGCCATCGAATTTCGATAAGCAACTACAGCATAATTGGACAGCGTTATTTAAAAATATAAAAGATCCGCAAAAGCAAGCCCCATTTCCATTTTGGTGAACGGAGTACCGTTGCCAAATACACCGCGTGTCACATTTAACATATAATCGCTCATAATTGTCTCTATTTCAATAAATTACATTTATTCTCTTCTTCTTACTAATTCGGTTTGTTTACGTTTGGCATGGCGAACAGCTGTTTCAATGATGCGGTCTAAACGCCTGCATCATTTTTTCGCATCTTCGACAATGATGCGCCATGTGTAACTCAGATATTACGCAGACTATTGAAAATGAAAGGGTCCGAATTAGCGTGGGGATCGGAACGTGATTTATTATTAATTATTATTGATCTTGATATTTACTTTTTACCGAAAGTACAATGAGTATATTGAGTTTGTAAAAATGTATGTAACAGCCAAAAGAAAGCATATCCAACCCTATAGATGCACAGATCTCAGAAATGGTAATAGTTAGAGTTTTAATATGAATATTTAAATTTGTGTTAGGTCTAGTAACGTCTCAGGCTTCAATTGGCTGTGAACTGGGGCATAGCTGGCCGGACGGGCAAATAAAATTCCCCCACCGTGTCGGAGTCGTTACTAGTCGATTTGTAATTTTGTTAGATTTTCCTTGTTAGGCTTTCTTAGTTCATTAAGCCTTTTTATAACGTATTCAGTTTTTCTTTTTTTGGTTGACAGCAACCATTTGTCGACTTTTTTTCAACAAATAAACAAAACTATGGAACATAAGCTGCTAATACTTGCTGCCAGATCAAGTATAGTTTGAATTTTCGCCACGGTCCCTGAGTCATCCGAAATTTGAAAAAACCTCATATCTCCCACAAATTTTAAGATATTGTTCACACCTCTTAGTCATAAATTTTAATCATCTTAACTTATCGATCCAAAATAAACCGTTTACCGATCTGATGTACTATGGACGAGTTACGCCCCCGCAATTCAAAAACATGTAAGAAAGTCGGGCAAGCCCGAGTGTAATATACTCCGTACCATTTTGTATATAACTGATAACTAGACATCGGATTTTGCATATTTGCATATTTTGAACCGCTTGTCCGATTTAAGTTCTGATTGCACACATCTTATTTTTATTGGAAAACGATCGAATTCCGCTAAAAACATTTTTGCAAATTTTGCATATTTCCATATTTTTATATGCAAATATGCAAAAACATATTTTTTATGAAATAATATATTTTAGACCATCAGTGTGGAACAAATTCTAACAGAAGGGCAGGCAATGCAAAAATAATATACAACAACTGGAAGAAACATTTTTTTGCATTTTTTTTATCTCGACATCAGCAAAAAAATAAGAAAAAAGTGATGCACTGAGAAACAAATATTTAAACTTAATGCAACCAATCTGCCTTCCAGTCACACAATACTTCAATGCCAATGTTTTTCGCTCTACTTCGCTATATCTACAAGTGCACACACAAAACTGATCTCGGCGCCCCCTCAGAAAAAAATAGCGAGAAAAATTACTGTACATTTTTTTAAATTTGTGTGTTGAGAAAAATATATTTAAAGACTAAGTGAGCCATGCGGGCTATCGCTGTCTTAGACAAGGTATAATCTTAGTAGGCTGGACTGTGCTCGTCAATTTGGGTTATTGCAACTAATCTGTTTCAACTTATTAACTTTCCTAATTTATAAAATACTAAAATGCCTAAATTTAGTGATAAAAAAGTGAATTTAATTAAAAAATGGATTCGAAACTTGCCTTCAAATTGTTTTGAAATACAGGAAGCACATGTTGTCTGTCTTAGTTGCAATAAAAATGTAAGTAAATTATAAAAAAAAAATATAAACATTAATGTGAGAAAACATATATATTTTATTAATGTTAAATAGATTGCTTGCGATCGAAAGTCTCAATTGGAGCAACATGTAGCAACTGCTCGACATATACAATTGGCTGCAGCTTGGGAGATGCCAGCTGAAGTCGAAGAAGAAAATGTTAGTGCATTTAACCTTGAACTTTGCGAAAGCCTTGATTGCAGCCAACATACCGTTTAACGCTTTAAACACACAGAAAAAAAGATATGATCGGGACTCAATAGAAATTTTTTCATATCAAAAAAACCGATAAGATCAGAGAAATTGACCTGTCATACAAAATGATATGTTTAAGATCAAAGTAACATTTTTAAAAAAAAAAAAAAATATAAGGAAAGGCTGGCCATACTATATTATTTATATCAGTTATATATTTATCCGCTCAGATTTTAATGATTATGTAATATTAGCGCCATACCGTTTGGAAAGCAAAGAAATTTAAAATTTTTGTTAGTTAACGAACATTACCTGTTTGGGGATCGACCCGGGAACTCCACTACACGAATGGAATGACGTCTCAACGCAGTGAGCCACCACACGCGTGCGGTCACGTCAAGGGACTATTTATTTTCCCAGGTGCCTAAGTTTCGATAATAAGCATTTGTCTCTTCCTTTCCATTTTATTTATTATCTTCTTAACATTATTTATCCAAGATGAAATATATGTAAATATCATATAAAATTAAATTATTGTCTTTTTTTCGCAATAAAACTTTTAATGCGTTTTTAAAGAAACATATTAAGCAAAATATACCAGAAGAAAGCACATTAAGGAGAACTTATCTGGATAAGTGCTACAAAAAAAAAATGGATAGTATTCGGGATGCTTTGGGTGATGATAATATATGGCTCTCGGTCGACGAAACCACTGACAGATCGAGTAGATTTGTGGCAAATTTAATTATTGGGAGCCTAAGTGAGCAAGGGCCTTCGAAATCCTTTTTAGTTTCGACTAAGGCATTGGATAAGGTTAATTATGAAACAATTGCTCGTTTTATCAATAGTTCTATCATAGAACTTTGGCCAAAGGGATTTGAAGGCAAACCACTGCTTTTAATTACCGATGCGGCAGCATATATGCTAAAGGCTGGACAAAACCTGAAGGTGTTTTATCCTAAACTAATACATGTGACTTGTTTAGCCCATGGAATAAATCGTTTGGCGGAAACCATACGAAATGCATATCCCCTGGTAAATTCGTTTATATCATCGGTAAAAAAGGTGTTTTCAAAGGCGCCTTTACGTATACAGATATACAGGGAAAAGCTGAAAATTGAACTTCCGCCAGAGCCCGTTCTAACACGATGGGGAACGTGGCTTAATGCCGCTGTATTTATTAGCACCCATTTTGATTGGATTAAAAATGTAAGTGCAAAAAAAAAATTTAATTGCCTCATTCAGTAAAATCATACTTTTCTTATTAAAGGTCATTAAATCATTTAATCCGGACGATGCTCTTTGCATTAAAAACGCTTAAGACATGATGAAGAACCCAACACTACGCACAAATCTAATTTTTATAAAACACCACTTTGAGGGAATACCCGAAATTATCACAGCCATTGAAAAAAGAAATATGGAGTTAACAATCACCTTTAAGCTTTTTAATAAAATAAAAAACGTAGTCAATGATGTTGAAGGAGATTTAGGAGTAAAATTACGCAAGAAACTACAGGACATATTGCAACGGAATCCGGACTATGGCTCTATTGAAAAACTGAATGAAATATTTGTAAACTATAATTCTGAACTAATTGACGCTGGAAAAATTCATTTGCTGACATATTCAAATTTAAATATGCACCGCTTACATCGTGCGATGTAGAACGCAGCTTTTCGGCCTACAAGCTTATTATTTCAGAAAAACGCCAAAAAATTTCAATTGATAATTTAGCTAAATACTTAATTATATATTGTTACAACAATTACAATAAAAACTGTCCTGAACAATAAAAATTTGTATATAAGAAATTACTTATAATTTATAAATAAACAAAATTAATTTGGTTCATAAGGTTTTAATTAGGAAGAACTTTTATTATTAAATTGAATATAAAATAAACTGTATTTTGCGAACTTTACCGACCACCATGAAGGATTATTATTTTATTTTTGTAAACGTTTGACGCAAAGGAAAGTCTTGATAAAGCAACATATATGAAAGTGGTCTATTATGGATCGATTAATTTTGAGAAGTAGAATATACGTCTTAAAGGTTCGAAAAAACTATCTTTAAAATAGTGTAAGTTATTAATTTTTATTAATTTGCGAGGTCGGCAGGGAGCGTGGCAAAAATCCAAATCAAACTTGATCTGCCTACAATTATTAGAAGTTTTTGTTCCATGCACTTCAAACCTCTAGGTCTTATTATCTCTGAAATCTCACCGTTCATACAGACAGCTATATTGACTCTAATGTTGATGCTGATCAAGAATATATATACTTTATAGGGTCTAAGATGCTTCTGGCTGATACATTCATTTACACAAATCCAATATACTCTTTGTACCTTTGATACAGAGTATAAAAAGAAAGGAAACTAAGATGCGGAGTTGTTCCGATACTGTGGTTGTGTTCTCTTCGGTTCCAAAAATAAAGCTTCTCGAATACTCAAGTACTTAAGAAAATTAAAAAATTAGTCTCGGTTCCCAGTTTCCGTTCACTTTCGGTATACTCAGCTCGTCGTCCTGATGAAGAAAATGTTTAGTTTATTGTATTGTATTGTATTTATTAGCAATAGCAACTTCATCTTTTAGACACAGTTACCTTATAAAACTTATATATAGATAGATATTACAAAATATAAAACAAGAGAGAAAAAAAAAGAAGATAATAAAGTGTAAACAAATAGAGGAACCCCTTATAAACCGGTGGGGGTAATTTAGTTAGTCTCAATGACCAGCTACGCCCCTACTCGCAGCAGAAGTGATCGGAAGGGATTTATGAAAAAGTAGTTAGATTCTCAAGAATTAAAGACTTAAAGCCCGCATCCGAAATATTACCATTAAGGAGATGGAAGAACTTATTATAGTCCCTACACAGAACGCGAAAGGGACAGTTAGATGCATATGTAGTAGAAGCAATAGGAAGCCACAAGAGGGTATAGTTCCGTGTAAGTCTCGACGGGACATTAAAGTTGACTTGACCAAGTAGGTTTTCTGAGTCAATTTTACCATTTACGAGCTTATGTAAGAACATAACACCCAACATCGTACGCCTATGCTCAAGTGTAGGAATGTTCAAAAGTTTAAGTCTGGAAATGTAGGGAGGGAGTCTCATCGCTGAATCCCAGCCCAGGTTGCGTAAAGCAAATAAAAGAAACTGTTTCTGGACAGACTCAATACGATTACAAAGCGTAGAGGATTGTGTGTTCCAAATACAAGAACCAAACTCCATTATCGGCCTGACGAGAGATGTGAATAAAAGCTTAGTCGTGTATGGATCATTAAACTCCTTGGACCAGCGTTTAATAAGCGTTTATGGGGCCGGAAATGAGAATTTTATGCCTTTAAAACTTGTGGCAAAATATATACACACTTTACAAGTGTGTAAAATTAACATAAGTCAAAGTTATACTATTAAAAACATTTTGCATATTTGCATATTTTTTTATTTGCTTATTTGTATTTTTTTTGCATATTTGCATATTTTTTTTGCATATTTGCATATTTTTTTGCATTTTTGCATTTTAATTTTGCATAAAAAAAAAACATATTTTATATGCAGTTTTTAAAAAAAGTAGATATTTTTATTAGTATAAATCCAAAATTTCACATCAATCCGACTTCATTTAAAAAAGTGCATAAAATCCGATGTCTACTGATAACTATAGATCGGATTTCAATGCAAAAGCATAATTGACATATTTAGAATTTACTAAAAAACATTTATTTATTTATTTATTTATTCAGTTATTTATTTATTTATTGTTATATTTTTACAAAGTGCATTGCGGGGAACGATTAAAATAAGACAATAAATTATTTCTTACATCTAACATAGAAGAGTGAGCAGAGAATAGATGGTAGTACATATTATAGATCAGACATAAGTTCCGGAACGGTTAATAATGAGCATAATTTGTAAGGAAGAAGAAATTCCTTCCTTCCTTCCTTCCTAATTTAAAGAAGAAATTCCTGGTAAGACGGAAAGGAAAAGCTAAATTTATTTGGCTAAGCAGAGCAGTAGAGTCAATCTCACCTGATAGGAGTTTATGAATGAAAAGCACACAATGGCAAGTCCGGCGGTTCTTAAGTGAATGAAGATCGATTAAGAGTAATATGTGCTCGTAAGGCGGTAAATGGCTGGTGGTATCCCAGTTGAGGCCACGGATCGCTTTAACGAAGAGGATCAATGCAGAAAACTCAAGTATTTACAGGATTATCTTGGGACAATATCATTGAGCTGAGCGACATGATGGTTTCTTTGCGGAATAGAGAGGAGCGATCTATAATCCAAGCCCTTGTTGTTTTCCTATTTAAGCTTCGAACCGGAAATTCCAACAAAATATTAGCTTCTGTTCTGGGTATACAACATGAACAGACCATTTCAGGCTACTGTACAAGCGTGATAACATCATTTAAAACCGATATATTACCAACTCGTATTGGAATTAAAAATGTTAAGAGAGCCGACATATTGGAAAACCACACAACGGAAA
This sequence comes from Lordiphosa mommai, assembly GCA_018904225.1. Classification (NCBI taxonomy): domain Eukaryota; kingdom Metazoa; phylum Arthropoda; class Insecta; order Diptera; family Drosophilidae; genus Lordiphosa; species Lordiphosa mommai. Next base: position 520,348 of record JAEIFT010000122.1, on the reverse strand, counting down.
TTACAAAAAAAAGGTTGTATTTTTAATCTGTGACGGTACCTACGCAAGACACCAAAAAATACTAATAACGAATACCAGAGAAAATCTTTCTCCGGTCAGAGGAAAGTCCCGCTTTTCAAACCTTTCACAATTTGTACAACTGATGGTTACATAGTAGATATGCTCAGACCTTATCCTGCTAATGAAAAACATGCCAAAATTCTTAAATCTATCATTCAAGACGACGATGGTTTATGTAGAATACTTGAAAAGAAAGATAAGTTTGTCCTCAATCGTGGTTTCCGAGATGTGAAAACCTACTTGGAAGATACAATTTTGAAGTTTTGATGCCTGCTTTAAAGGGAAGGAAGAGTTATCTACAAGAATCAAATCAACCGTATAAATTACCTACATTGGAAGATACAATTTTGAAGTTTTTGATGCCTGATCGCTTTAAAGGAATCGTGCGCTCTGTCTTTTCTGTCTTTTTCTGGTGTCTCTGTTTCGTTGTCTTTTGGCGGGTTTTTCCGCGCTCTGTGTTTCATCAAGTTCGGCTTCTCTCGTCGTAATTTTCGCGTCTAAAAATAGACTAAAATCTGATGTGGAATATACCGAAGAAATAATAGAAAGAATTTAAACTCAAAATGAAATGGAAAATAATTTAGCCACCGAGGCAGAAAAAAAAGGATGGATCCGTTGGAAGACCCCTTTCACTACTATCACATCCAACGAAATCCTTGACTTTCCAGAAATGACTGAAAGAGAGTTGAAGATTTTTTTTACTGGGTCATTCCAACTTTCCCAAGCTGTGTCATATTTAGCAGAAATGATGGACAAAAATGGAAATGTTGTTTTCGAGTTTGTCAAGGCCGAACCAAATGTTCTCAAACTCAAAGTGCCGTCTCGACATATTTCTCGTACCTCATACAGGTGCTTTATAAGGTACAAACCTAAAAGTATTGGAATTTCTGGCATAATGCATTATACATGTGAATGTGCGAATGGAAGAAGAACAGTTGGTTGCTGTTCTCAAGTTGCTGCCGTGGTTTACTATTTATCACATGCGAGATTCTTATCAAAAATTACACTGCGCAACATTTTTACGGTCATCGATTCTGAACCAATTTTTGAGAATCGCCACTGAAAGTACTTGCAAAAACTAGAAATTCTGCATTATTACTTTTGCCAAATTGGTTCGGGTTTCGATTTTATGCTATCATCCATTTTTTTGCTCAAACTGGATTTTAACAACTTTTTCGATATTTTGATACGGCTATATCTCTTTTTTCTGTCTTCAGCAAAGTTGTAGGTATCGAATAGGAGAAAAAATATGCGAAACAAACTTACCCGAAGAAATTGCTTCTTGTGCCTCAAAATCGCAAAAATTTAAATTTTTTAACAATTTTTCTACAGTTTTTGGTCAATATAGCAGAACGCTGAAAATCTGTTTGCTGTCAACTTGAACTTAATTTTTTTTCTTGTTTACGCGATGTATGGTTGCGTCTTTGGTTTATCATGCGTGTTTTGTGCAACGAGACAATAATAATTTAGAGCAGCGGTGGGCGCGATAATTCAGTTTGGGAGCATTCCAACAACAAGATCAATAAAAAACGAGCCTCGACTCCAGACGCCGTCTGCAGCCCAAGTCTAGGTCGCACTCACTGCATATATTTTGTTTATGTTTTCGTCGGTTTTTGAGACTTGACGCCATGAATTACATGCATTTTGTTTTGTTTTATTCATTTGCGAACGTCGCAATTGCGATCGGCAATTGCCGAAGCAATGGGAGCGGCTGGGAGCAAGGGCTTGCCCATCGCTGATTTAGAGTGACAATTATTTTAAAAGCAGAAAAACATTGAAAATTTCAAAATGAAAATTACCAAGTGCCCAAAAATAAATGATTTTTGTTCCGTTTGTGGTCATATAGTGTTGAAAAGACACGAAAAGGAGCGAACAAATTTGTTAAGTGCGGAATTCATAGAAGCTACTACTGAATATTTCGATGAACCTGATTTAAGTGCTGAAGATTATACGCCAAACACCGTGTGCAAAAAATGCTACATAACACTTTTGGATTGGAAACATCTAAAAGATTTTACCCGATTTTGAAGATGGTGGACCACAGAAATAGATATGCCATTGAATCCTTTATATTCAGATTATAATGAAAATGATATTGAAGACTCAGATGATGATTTTGAACCACCCACGAGAAGATTGAGATAATCAGAACCAGGGTCATCAAATTCAATGGATGTCAACAATTAACATATTTTCATCTCTATTTCATACACACATAACAACAATAAACTCATATTTTCTATGTAATAAAAGCCATAAGATAAATTGAAAAACATTTGTTTCATTCGAAATAAAGCAAAAAAAAACAAACGACATATTTGAGGATGTGTAGTCGAGTTATTGACCAAAAATTGTAGAAAAATTTTTAAAAAATTTAAATTTTTGCGATTTTGAGTCACAAGGTGCAATTTTTTCGGGTAAGTTTGTTTCGCATATTTTTTCTCCCATTCGATACCTACAACTTTGCTGAAGACAGAAAAAAAATTTTTTTCTCGGTTTACGAGATATAGCCGTATCAAAATATCGAAAAAGTTGTCAAAATCCAGTTTGAGCAAAAAAATGGATGATAGCATAAAATCGAAACCCGAACCAATTTGGCAAAAGTAATAATGCAGAATTTCTAGTTTTTGCAAGTACTTTCAGTGGCGATTCTCAAAAATTGGTTCAGATTTTATGTGTTGCACAGTGTTATTCGACTAGCTGAAATACTAAGAGAATTGTTCACAAAACAGGAAATCGTTGCAGTAATAGACGAAAATAGTGACGAAGATTAATTTTTTTTGTAAATGCAAAATTTTCTTGTATTAAATATATTTCTGCTGTTCTCTGTACTTTTTGTATTGTTATGATTTGCTTGGGCACATGTTAGCTAAAACAGATGACTACCTAAAGAGAGAACTTATATCGATCTACCGATTTCTTCAAACCATTAATTAAAGGGTACTGCGTCATTACAATATTATTTAATGCATTTAACAGGTCAAAGGAAAAGGTCAGTTGGTACGGCGTTGTTTTAAAATAACTAGTAGGTAGAGGCAGTTCGGTACGAAAGGGCTTACTACCGCACTGGTGACTTGGAAAATTACTAGTAATAGTGAACTACCATTACTGTTCATCACTGCCTTAACCATATGTACAATTTTTATTCAGAATGACAAATAATTCAAATCGTCTGTGATGACCGAAAAGTTTGCCTTTTCCCCTTTTTATTTGATATACAGTGTGCCTAGTATATGTAAAATACAATTTTACATGTTTAATTGTTTCTCACCCTGAGGCCCATTACGATCTGATTGCAAAAATTATATGTTATTAGGGATATCCTAATGAAAAAAACAGCCAAAAAAAGTGGAGGTGCAGAAAAAGGTTATAGAAAAATTCAATCATAATTTTTGGACCAAAGTTTTCGTTATAAAAATCTGAAAAAAATATCTTTAGAATTGTATTTTGTACACTTACAACATGTATTACACCCATCAAAATCGGTCAAGCGATTCTTGAGAAAAAACAGTTTTTCGGTTTAACTTTCGGGCCTCATAACTCCCGTCCAATAGCGATTTGGAGACTAAAATTTTTGGAGAGTGAGTTTCTTTTAGATGTTAATCAAACATGTGAATTTGGTGCTGATAACTGCGGGGGCTGTTTTTCTATGCTTATTCTGCTATGCCCTTTAAACGAATTAGACTTCCCTGAATTTAGAAATAAACTTCCTCCCTAAATTTAGCAAGTCGGACAGTGCAAGCATTCCTTTTATTTCTTAGTTTCCATTCTTCAACTTTAAGACCCAAGCAAAATATTCTTACTAGTGTCATGACTCTATTCACAGTATTCTTTTTTCGATTGCAAGCTAGCAACCTGCTTCTTATGTTAACGTTGCTATTACTGTTTTGTAATTCCAAGCCACCTTAGTGTAAAAATATTAAAAAAAAAAAAAATACACTTCTGGATATCTCGGGAATCAAAGAACTATCATCTACACCACATCACATACATATAAGTTGAGTAGAGAAAATACATATTCAAGTACAAAAAAGAATACACTCATATTCTTTTATAGAATATATTGAAAAATATATAATAATATAAATTGTAAAAAAATTTGATAACGTAAAAAAACTTTTCTAGTAAAATATAGTCGTTTATATCAGAATTGTGTGGAACATATAATTCACGGACAAAGTTTCTCACAAAGACTATCGTCGACGTTTTGTGAGCTTTATCGATTGTGTGAAAAAGTTCTACAGAACTTCAGCGCGTCCTACCTATATAAACCGATTCGAAATTAGCATTAAAAATCAAAAAAAAAAAGAATTAACGTAATGGCACATATTATATCACGATTATAAAGAATTTGTGGAAACTTAAAACAAATATACTATGTGGAGACGCTCGATGAAACAAAAGTCAAAAGATATCAGACGTACCAATACGTAATCAGAATTGAATTAAATAAATAAGTATGGAAAAAAATAATGATGACTAAATTCGTAAAGAAGAGAGGGAAAGAGGGGGGGGGGGGCGGGGCGACGAGGGGTCGGTTCATCGTTACAAACCAATACCTAAAAAATTCTTTTTTGCTTATTTATCGAATTATACTGATAACACAAACTTATTTGATTTGCACAACTCGAACATAGTTAATTTGATCTGGAAATGATGAAAAGATGCATTGATATGTAATGATGATTTAAATATATACCAAGAACATTCGAACACAATCTATCTTTATAATACTGGGAGACATAAGGTTTTTAGAGCGAAGCTCTGTAACGGACGTTTGGCTGGGGGACTAAAACGAGAAAACAAAATTTTACTTTGTTTTCTTTGCGTGAGATTTTCCTTGTTTCGTTGTTTTGTTTTTAATTGTGCTGATATTCGTTTGCATTGGAACTGGAATCAGGAATCTGGGATCTTGGAGCAGGGATCTGGGATCCAGGATTAAGAATCTTGGATCTGGGAGCAGGGATCTGGGATTGGGGCTCTGGAATCAGGGATCTAGGATCACGGATGTGGGATCTGGGATAAGGAATCTGAGATTTTGGATCAGGAATCTGTAATCAGAAATCTGAGATCGGGTATCTGGGATCAGGGATGTGAGATCAGGCATCTGGGATCAAGGATGTGGGATCAGGGATCTGCCATGATGGATCTGGGATCAGGTAACTGGGACTGGTACAGGTACACTATTTTCCAACACTGTTTTGTTTAAAATAATAATAATAAAATAATTTTATATTCCTATGCAAGAGTTCTTATTTCGATTCTGATTTTTTTTCGTAAAGAGCTTCGCTCGTTCCGTGTGTTCCACGATACACACAACACTTTTTTTGTTTGTTTTAATCTAGGCGGGGGAACTCTCGTTTAACGTTCATCTGATCGAGAAACGATGTATGGTGGATCGATAAGTTATGACGATTAAAATATATGCTTAAGCTAGGTACTCAGGGCGTTCGAATTTTCCTTGAGCTGTCAAATCGCATTTAAAAACGAGAGCGTAAGTTGAAGTCGGCCCTGCTCGACCTCGATATATCCATTACTCAGGGTAAGGTTTATTTAAGAATATTTTATTAAATCACAACATGCCGAAATTGTGGGAGATATGAGTTTTTTTTTTCCAAAATGCTGGGGTGGCAACTCTAGATACATTTGCACGAACTTAATATATCCTTTTTACTTTACGAGTAACGGGTATAAAAAAACTCAAAACTTTAACAATTTCAAAGATAGATTGTTCGAACCTTCAAGGCATATATTCTACTCATCAAACCTTATTAAGCCCCCATACATCGTTTTCCCATCAGATGAACAATAGTCGAGCTGCCACCCCACAATTTAAAAAAAATGTAATATGTATAAATTTTAAAGATAGATTGCTCAAACCATTGAGGCATATATTTTAATCGTCATTACATATCGATCCACCATAGACCATTTTTAGATCAGATGAACCATAGTCGAGTTATAAGCAAATCAAATAACTACGCTGGGCAGCACTGGCCGAAATAGTGATGGGCAGCACTCACACAGTTTGTGTGACCGCACACTTAAAAGTTTGCAGTTATGTACAATCTTTGACAGGTAGAGAGTATACTTCCGTCGGGTTGACCGTCTTTTTTAGTTGTTTTTTGATGGCCCTGGGCCTCGTACCAAGTTAACATGTCTTGCCTAAAGTCAATATTGAAGAGAGTCGGTAATTTTTCAAGAATTAGTTTAAGAACAAAGTTCTTTCACTTTCAGTCCCCTTTGAATTATGTCACACAGGGTTTCTTCATATTTTCCTCTCGCTATTATAACTATGTCATCGGCGTATCCCTGACATGTTATGCCCTTGGACGATAGTCTTTGTAAGAGTTCATCTACTAGTAGGCTCCACAACAGAGGGGAGAGTACTCCTCCCTGGGGCATCCTCTTGTTGTGGTTACTGTGATGGACTTTCCCTCTTCTACTACAGAGGCTTCCCTGCACCGTAGAAGTGATTCAATCCATCTGCCTATTGTAGGATTTATTCCCCTTCTTATGAGGGCGTTCTTGACTGCACTATGGGATGTGTTGTCAAATGCTTCCTCGATGTCTAAGAAGGCGCACAAACCTACTTCCTTGTCTTCTATGGTTTTCTCAAGGAACTTCCCGAGGTGATATAGTGCCGTATCTGTTGATCGGCCTGCTCTACTATACGCGTGCTGTGTTGGTTGGAGGGGTGTCTCCTTCAGCAGCGTTTGTCTTATACTATTATCCACTAGCTCTTCTATCGTTTTCAATAAGAACGATGTTAAGCTGATGGGTCTGAAGGACTTGGGATTAGTAATATCTTTCTTCCTTGCTTTGGGGATGAAGACTACCCTGGCTCTGCGCCATGCACGTGGGATATTCCCAGTTCCAAGGCTACTTATCATGATTTTTCTAAGAGGTGGTAGGAGTATGTCCTTTCCCTCCTGCAGGAATGCTGGGTATATGTTATCTGGCCCAGGTGATTTGAAGGGCTGGAAGGTTCCAATTGCCCACTCAAGTCTTCCTAGGGTTATTATACTCTTGGCAACTGCCGAGTCTGACCTATTAGGGTAAGAATAGCTCTCCTGATCGACACGTGATATCTCCACGGGGATGTTTCCCGAGAAGTGAGTGTCGAACAGAAGGCGTACTCTATCCTCATCGCTCGCTGTGAAGGTGTCGTTGCCCTTTTTAAGCGAGATGTTTTCGTCCGGGTTTTTTTTGGATAGGGCTCTATGGAGCCTTGCCCCTTCTTTGGTGTCTTGAATAGACTCGCAAAATTTCCTATAATTTTCCTTTTGGCTTTCCTAATTTCACTATTATATAGTGTTAGGCTATTCTTTTACGTTTCCCTGGCCCCATTCCTTTTAGCTTCGTTAAAGAGCATACGGGTGTTCTTCCTGAGTTTCTCTAAGATAGGATTCCACCATGGAGCATCGTTTTCTTTTCTTGCCTTACTGAGCGGACAATTCTCTTCATAGGCATCGATTATGCATTTGTTCGTCTCATTGACGGCTATTTCTAGTTCTAGTGGGTGTTTCGGTAACCGTTTCCTAGGTATATTATTTCCTAGTGCAGAATTGAAGCTTCGATTGTTCACGTCGGAGCCTCCCCATGCGACGTGATGGGCATTTGCGTCACACCCGACCACAAGCGGTAGGCTTTTGCTTCTGCAGTATTCTGTCAGGGCCGATACCTCTTGTGGTGGACACAACCTATCTCCCGCAAAGTAGGCAGAGGCTATGACTACGGTCCTGCCTTGCTTCAGCTCGTTGGTCGCTATTGCGACACAATCCCTGGATAGGAATTCTGAAAGGATAGTATATTTTTCCTAATCATTATACATGCTCTGGGGAGGGCATGCCTTTGGTCCCATATTACCTTCGATTCTCTCGTGTACAGGCCCTTTATTCCCTCATTGCACCAAGGTTCCTGTATCAGGGCTAGTCCGGGATGTTGTCTGGTGAACGTTCTGGCCAGGACGGCCGAGGCCGCCTTGGCGTGTTGGACGTTCACCTGGACTAGCCCGGTGCTTTTTGTGGCCGAGGGGAGGGTCAGTTAAGCGCAGATGTTGTTGCGATATCTGGCTGGGAGCCAGGTCTGCTCCCATCGCCTCCGAGCACCAGCGTGGTGTCGGTTTCTTCTGCCTCTTGGACTTGGAGCTCAGAGGCAAGCTCTTGTGAGGACATGGGTTCTCCCTCAGAAACCTCCATATCCTCATCGGGGGATTCCCCGTCGAGCTCCTCGTCCTCAGCAACATCTTCCGTCTCAGTGATGGGTTCCTTACCCGGAAGCTCGCTTCTCTCCGCTTCAGCAGGGCGTCCTGCCTCAGTGTCGCGTCCATGGGCCCGATCAGCGTCCTTTGCGTTCTTCTTCAGACCATGTACGGGAATTTTCCCGTAACGGAAATTCAACTGATGGCCTATGGAGACGATGGTCTGCATTGAGCCTTCGTCAATGCCAATGGACCCGAGGGCCCCGCCTCCTTGGTCCTTCCGTGACATGATCTTCCATGTGTCAGTCACCACCTTGTTCTGATTCCTCAGCAGTGTAAGGATCCACTCGCACGCCTTTGTAGCTCTTCTTGGAAGAAAGATGGTAATGTAATGGGGTGAGAGGATAGTCTCTCCCATCTTACCAAGAAGGTGCACGCCCTGCCATGCTGCCAACCTAGACATGCTGAACATCAGCCACTCCGCGGTCGTCTCATCGTTGCAGTCGAAGACCAAGTGACCCGGCCGGAAATGAATTCCCGCGAAGCTGATGGGCGTATCCCAACATGCTAGGAAGACTTCCTCTAGGATCGCATCCTCGAGTGCAGATAGTTCCTCATGACTGAGGCTTACCTGAGGGCTGAGCACCGAGGATGGGCGCTCTACGCTAGCGAGTCTGTTGCTCGCCGCGGCCTTGGACGTACTGGGTCCGTCGTCCAGGTCACTCTCTGGGGCTGATGCCTGTCGGAGAGGGCTTCCCGATTCGTCTTTCGACGTCGCCGTTGTGCAGTGGCGTTTCGGCGTGTACGTTGGTGGCGTGAGGCTGCTGCTGCCTCTCTTCGGACCAGGGGTGCGGTGCTGTTCTCCCTGTGCACCGGGTCTCGACTCCTTGGCCTTCCGGAGAGCGACTTCCGGTGCGTGGCCATTACTTAGGTACCGCAAGTACCATTTTACCCCCGAGCCGCTCAGACCGCGGCGATTGGGGTAATCCAGGACGCCTGGCTGTCCTCTTGAAGGCAGGAAGGCCTCCTTGGGGCGTGCTTTCCCAGAGGGAGGTGGCCGCTGTTCTCCAGATTGAGGCCGATTAGCCGTTGGGAGGAGGGGATGTGCCGGAGCTCGGTAGGGACCCCGTTTCGGGCCTTAGAAACCTCATATCTCCCACAATTTTGAAAATAGATTGTTCGGACCTTCTAGACATATATTTTAATCATCATTACCTATCGATCCGCCATACATAATTTTTCGATCAGATGAACGATAGAAAAGTTCCCACCCCCGCAATTTGAAAAATACCTCATATCTCTTACAATTTTGAAAATAGATTGTTCGAACCTGCTAGACATATATTTTAATCATCATTACTTATCAATCCGCCATTCATCAATTCCCGATCAGATGTACGATAGTAAAGTTGCCACCCCCGCAATTTGGAAAATACCTCATATCTCCCACAATTTTAAAAATAGATTGTTCGAACCTCCTAGACATTTATTGAAATCATCATTACTTATGGATCCGCTTGGCATCATTTCCCGATCAGATGAGCTATAGCAGAGTTGCCTCCCCCGCAATTGGAAAAAACCTCTTATCTCCCACAATTTGGGCATGTTGATACCCTGAGTAACGGGTATATCGAAGTCGAGCAGGGCCGACTTCAACTTACGCTCTCGTTATACCCGTTACTGTTAGAGTAGAAAGGGTATACTAAGTTCGTACAAATGTATGTAAAAGGTTAAAGGATGCATTTCCGACCCCATAATATTCTTGATCAGCATCAACAGCCGAGTCGATATAGGTATGTCCGTCTGTCTATCTGAACACCTAGATCTCAGAGACTATAAGAGCTAGAGCTACAATTTTTTCAGTGTAGACTTGAATTGTCTGCACGCAGATCAAGTTGGTTTCAAATTTTTAACTCGCCCCCGCATTAAGAAAAAACCTCATATTTCCCACAATTTTGGACCTTCTAGACATATATTTTAATCATCATTACTTATCAATCCGCCATACATCATTTCCCGATCAGATGAACGATAGTAGAGATGCCGGCCCAGCAATTTTGAAAAGATCTTATATCTCCCACAATTTTTATGATAGATTGTTCAAACCTTCTAGTAGTAGTAGTAGTAGTAGTAGTAGTAGTAGTTTTTTTTATTTCCATTGTAATCAAATAATGCGTTCATATATATATACACAGGGGGTATACAGGGTAGCCCATATTCGACAGACCCATGTTTTTTTTTAAAAAAATGAAAGAAAAAAATAAAAATTTGGCGGTTGGCAATCTTAATCATTTAATTTGTTCCAAGTAGATTTGTTTACATAAATTTTTGAATATGATATCTTTCAAATGGCTCTTCTACGGTCCTTGGCTTGTTAACGTAAACCTTTGACTTCAAATATCCCCACAAGAAGAAGTCGAGCGGCGTCAAATCGGGCGAACGCGGTGGCCAGTCCAAATCACCACTTTTCGACATCAAACGGCCCGGAAACAATTTCTTCAGAAAATCGATTGTTATGCGACTTGTGTGCGGTGGAGCGCCGTCTTGTTGAAACCAGAACTGCCTCATACGCTTTCGACGAATAATTGGCATCACAAAATTGGTCATCATGTCGCGATAACGCTCCTGGTTGATGGTAACAGCATGGCCATTTTCATTTTGGAAGAAAAACGGCCCAATGACCGTTTTCGCACTAACGCCGCACCAAACTGTGACTTTTTCGTCATGAAGAGGCACTTCTTGAATCTCCTGAGGATTTTCAGAGGCGTAAATACGGCAATTTTGCTTATTTACGGTCCCATTCAATGTGAAATGGGCTTCATCGGACATTTTTTAAAAGCACGTTGAGTTTTCACAATTGACTTGTTCTGTTGAATGTAAATTTCAACTATTTCAGAGCGCTCGCGTGGCGTGTATTGTTCCATGGTAAAAAATCTGCTTGGACTGACGCTTCAAACGCGGTATGTCATTAAGCGATCTGACATCTCTGTCAAAAGTTATGGCGTTGCCAGATGGGTCCGTCGAATATGGGCAACCCTGTACAGTAACAGAGAGAATTAAAATCAATAGATTATACAATGATTATATAAAAAAATTTAACTGGCTGTGGCATTTTGCCGTTAGCCAAAAGTTGGGGACTTTTTTCGTTCACGATTCAGATTTTGGTTAAGTGTCTTCAAAGTCCATTTGAAAATCGATGCGGTACTGCAGGCACTCCCTTAGGTAGGAAGCGAGTAGGCGCCAATTGGTTCCATTTAAAAGCTCGAGCATTTCCAGATCGGTCAGAGTTTCTCTTCTCCAGTGTAGCACCCTAAGTTCCTTAAGGATTGGACATCGAGAAAAGAAGTGTCCAATGTCTTCTCTCTCTCCGGTATTGCACAGAGTGCAATGACTGGGCGTTGAGCTATGTGGAGTATAGTTCTTGCTCGGAAAATTATTGAAATGACAGATGTGTCCAGATTGTCGCTAAAATAATTTTTATCTTTTAAATTATGCTCCAGTTTGCTGTTTTGAAACTGACTTTCACGTGCTTGTAATTCAAAACCGAGCCTTTCCCTGCTGTCTATGCTCTGCAGAAGTTTTGACTGCCAAAGGTTCCATGAGCTGTAGTCTTCTATGTTGCATCTGATATTATGGTCCGACGCCATGTCTTCCCACTTCTTGATTAACTGCGATTTGGCTTCTAGCAGGTGTTTGAATTGTTACTTCTTGGAAGTCGCGTGGATGGCATTTGCATAGTTTTGTTGACATACTCGAAGTGAAGTTGCATGGTGTAAAGAAGCATACTTGACAGCCCCGTTTCCAAGTGAATAGCATAGTTGGGTGAGCATAGTGGCAGGTGAAACATTCTCTTTATATAAAAACGGAGCAGTCGTTCTACTTCTTCATATTGTACGAAGCCCCATATTTGGGCAGCATAGCACATTATCGCTCTGGCTGTGGCTAGGAAAAGTTTGTACTTAGTGCTATGACTAAAGTATCTTTTCGCAAGCAGTTTCTTCCATGTGGAATTGATCGCAATTTTTGAATCACTCAGTTTTTTGTTCAAATGTTTCTGAAATGACATATTTGGCGTAAGAGTAACTCCTAAATACTGGAACTCGGTGACAATATCTAAATTTATATTATTTCGCTATCAGATGAACGATAGTATTGCCGCCCCCGAAATTTGGAAAAGACCTTATATCTCCCACAATTTTAAAGATGGATTACTTGAACCTTCTAGACATATATTATAAACATCATTACTTATCGATCCGCCATACTACATTTCCTGATCAGATGATCGATAGTAGAGTTGCCACCCCGCATTTTGAAAAAGACCTCATATCCCCCACAATTTTAAAGATTGTTTAGTCGATCCTTCTAGATATATTATAATTATCATTACTTATCGATCCGCAATACATCATTTCCCGATCAGTCGAACTATATTAGAGTTTCCATCCCCGCAATTTGGAAAAAAAAACTCATATCGCCCACAATTTTGAAAATAGATTGTTTGAACCGTTCAGACAAATATTTTAAACATCATTACTTATCGATACACCATACAGCGTTTCACGATCAGATGAACTATTGTCTAGTTCTAAGCAAATCAAATAATTACGCTGGGCATTTTGTGATATAATAATATATTTTTAAATAAATCTTTTCCTGAGTAACGGGTATATCGAAGTCGAGCAGGGCCGACTTCAACTTACGCTCTCGTTTATGTTTTTTATTGGAATATTCTGTTATGCCTGCTTAAATGGCTGCGATATCATCATTAAATGCTCCTTTCATCTTGGTTTTGAGTTTTGGGAATAGAAAATTGTCTTGGGTGATGGATCAGTCAAATACGGAGGAGGGTGGTCGATGAGAGAAATCCGTGTTTTCATGAAAAATTCGTTTATTTTTTTGGTCTTGTGAAGTGATGCATTATCGTGCAATAAAAAGAACTGTCTTCCTGCTGGATATTCAGGTCTAACACGATCAATTCTTCTTCACAAACGATGTATAACGCCTAATAAGTAATTTCCAGTAATCTCCGGAACAAATTCCTTGTGGACAATACCCTTCGAATCATAACAGTAATCAACATTGTCTTGATTCGAGACATCTGAAAACGACCATTTTTAAATCATGTAAACCACATATAAACTTGAGTACGACTCATACAATCATCAGTATAAACTTATTTTATCAATTCGTTTGTCTCAGGAAATTGTTTTCCAAGTTTAATTTCTATTACCATTTTGTTCCATTTTGTTGTTGTACCATTAGCACACCTTTTCTTTTATTAAAATGGCTGAAACTTTGACATTTGTCATCCGATTAACATGACGTTAGGTGCGATTAAAAGAGGATGAATTCATTTTTAATTGCTGCAAATGTTAAATGGCTGGCGCTGCATTTTGTATAATTTAAATATAAAGTGTATGCACATAAATTTTACATCGAGATATTAATCTAAACTCTATTCTCTCTCGTTCAATCAAATCGTATACTACAGGCAAAACTATTAATGCTCACACTGTCAAGCATTCCCTTTGACTAACCAACTCGTGTGTGATTGAGAGTTAAAGAGCTACTTTGATTCGTTAACAATGATAGTGTGAGTGCGAGTTAAAGCAAATGATCTAAATGTTTATGATAGGAAAATCAGAATCTGAGCATTAGTGTGCACACTGTTAACACTAGAAATACTAATGCTTGTTTGCAACAAAAAATGCTGTCAACGTTTTTTTTTATTTATTTATTCATATTTATATTTAAAAACATAATTTCATTTACCATGTCGTCATTTTCGGTTACCGAGCTTCTCTTCTCGCAAATAAGATTCCTTGCGTGAGAAAATACTCTTTCCAACGACGACTTCAATTTTTGCATAACATCATTGTCTGACATATTATCTTTACACAATTTTTGCAGAGCATGAATTCGGGGAATAAACCATTGAAGAGTTGGGTAACTATCCGCTTCTAAAAATTTCGATGTTTCCTCGATTTTTGCAAGGACGTGCGTAACAGCTTTAATGTCGCTTAAATTTAACGATTCTATACGACACATTCCATTTTTTATTTCATTAAAATTGTATTGACATCATGCCATTGTCTTCTATAGATTTCATGGTATAAAAAATAGTATTCCATCTTGTGGGACATTCACCCTTAAGACTCAAATCAAGGTTAGTGTTTTCTCCCGATTTTTTAAAATATTTGGCAAGTTTCAACGTTCTTGAACGCTTTTTCAACAGCATTATTCAAAAGGTGGTTGATGCAATGGATGTGGGTAGATTCTTTAAATGCAGCTATCATGTTCGACCCACGATCTGTAACGATAATGGCATTATCCAATTGCAAGCCGAAAGTCTCCAAACATTTTTCAACCTTGTTTGTGGTGGGGTGGATAAATCCTTGTTCACTTCCTGCTTCTTGTTGTTTAAAGAAAAACTGTTTAAGTGTTCGTGGGTTTCGTATATGTTTTTTATTCCAAGTATTTGTCTATCGTTGTATTAGTGTACGTCTATGTCACTTCACTTTGTAACTTCAACTGCCCTTCAGTAAAGAGCTTAATTCTAGCCTATGCTAAGCTTATGCTAAATGTCTCAAAGCTCAAGTGGTGGATACTGGCTGGCGCCCACGCTGCAACGTGGTGCATACTTTGCGGCTTAAACAAACCTTATAACAAACAAATTGTCCTGCAAAAAAATTGTTTGTTATGAAAAATAATTTAAAATTTTAGGAAAGTTATGTTTGTCCCACTATCATATTTACATATTTTATAGGAAACAACCTTAGCTTTTCAAAAAAAAACAATTTTTTTTTTAAATACCCATTTGGGACAAAATTGAAAAATAACGGTTAATTTTGAAAATATTGGTGAATTTTAATTTTTTTTTTTTTGCTATTTTTTTCAAAAAGTACATGAAAAATGCATTAAAATGACATATTCACAATTTCAAATCGATAAAGTTTTGTGAAAGTTATACGATTTTAAAAATACCAATGTCCCTTAAAATGTCAAAACTTCCACCCCCCCCCCCCTAATTTCAACAACTTTTTTTAATGAGTTAATATTTTGGGAATTTATTACCTTCAAATAGGATAACAATTCACCAAAGTATGAAGCCAATCCAAAAATTTTCATTTTTTGACTGGGACGTTTGAGAAAGAATGCCCCATATATGACTGTTGGGAAAAACTATCTGTCCACGCGTCCGACGTGATAGCATAACCATTCTCTTTGATAAAGGATATTTTTTTCATCATAGAACCGAGTTCCATTTTATAAAGATCCTTGACATTTCGGGATACCGTTGTTGGATGAGGAAGAAGTTGATTGACGTTAATATTAGGTCCAAGGCGACTTTCGAGGGAAAGTGATATTAGGTCTTTTATACCAGAATCGCTAATGATACTGAATGACCGACAATTTTGTACGACCCACTTCGTCACAGTCTTCGTCACTGATGATTTAGTTTCCGCATCTATTGTCCGTTCATGCACATTACCGCTCACGTTTAACTTGCTGACTTGATAGCATTTATGTCGAACTCAATTTGATGTGGCACCATTATATTTAAAAATGCTTAAGCAAGTTCGACAAGCAACAATATTTGGAATTTCATTATTTTACTCTTTCAGTATATGGCCAAAAACGTCCCACACCTTGCTTCTTCCGTGCTTTTGGCTTATTTTATATTGACCAATCCTTATTTTCTCCTTTATTTCACCAATGTTCAACAGTGTTTCAGATGATATAAGACCCTATGAAGCAT
Organism: Lordiphosa mommai; assembly: GCA_018904225.1. Lineage (NCBI taxonomy): Eukaryota > Metazoa > Arthropoda > Insecta > Diptera > Drosophilidae > Lordiphosa > Lordiphosa mommai. The sequence goes on along the minus strand of JAEIFT010000122.1, from coordinate 504,323 downwards.
ATTATTAAATGCAATTAATAAAAAAGTGTTCTTCTTAACTGTATTCGCCCAAACTAGATAATTTATTATATACATACTTACATTACCCGAATTATTCTCCATTTTTTATTAAATATTACAATATTAAACTTCTGAAAATGACAACGAAATCAACACTGTTCACACGATCTAAAACATGAGTATTGAAATAACAGTCTGAGAGCGAGACAAACGAGATGACAAGAGTCACACGGCTGCTTTAATTTAACTCAATAACTCTTTGAATTAAATAAACAAAATGTTTCGGAATGAGTTGATTCGTTTTGACATATGTTTCATTTCAATAGTGTGCACAGTGTGGCTGCCTACTGTTAACATGATTTAGTGTGAGCTTGTGCAGGGCTCTAATACATATGTGTATTCGTGTATATAAAGGAGAAAGTATTGTTGTTTTTTTTACTGTATGTTTAAGTCGATCGGGAAAGAGTCATGGGCTATTTCTCAAGACTGTAAACCGGATTCGAACTCGTTGACCCGGTTTAAAAGTGGTTCAGAGCCATATCTTAGAAATTATTGAAGCTATGAACTTGAAATTTTATGTGTAGGTTGATATTCCACTGGTTTCAAACCCGCTGAACCGGTTTAATTGTAGTTCAGAGCCATATCTTTATCTTTAAAATTGCTAGGAACTGTATTTTTGTTACCGTTTTCTTAGTGTTTCAGAACTTAAAACCAACGTTTATATGGAGTTAAATATTTACCGGTTGTAAAATGGCATTAATACCTGTTTGTGGAAGCGATTGCAACATTAACATAAAGTCTCTCATAACGGTACTAAATTTTTTGAAATATTGTGAAAGAAAATCATCAACATAATGTTTAAGGACACGTGCAGTGCCGGTTATATGGCTAGAAAAGTATAAATATATCACTGCTCGACAGCATTTTCCCCCACTGAATTAATCGGAGAAAAAACTTGGTAAAATATTTACTACTCAGTCAAAACTGTGCTAGGGTTAGTGGTTTTGGATCATCGCCTCCGCCGATGTTTAAATACCCTTGCAGTTTTTTTAATTTATATAAGAATTGGGTTTCCTGATTATTTAAAAAAAATTTCATTTCGCTTAGAACCTGTCCCAAGCTTACCATGAGATTGCGCCACTTTCCGTAACCATTTGGCTGACCTAGCCAGAAGACGATTGTTGTATGGGAGCTATCCGATTTTGATCAAACCTAGCAAAATTGTGTTGAAGCAAATAATATTTACAATTAACAAGTATAAACACGCTTCCTTTGATAACAAAAAAATTTTAACACTAAAGCCGGGTATCCAGCACTGCGAAAACAAAAAATTCCTGGCATACTTCATATAAAAACGAGAGCGTAAGTTAAAGTCGGCCTTGCTCGACTTCGATATACCCGTTACTCAGGGTTTATTTAAGAATATTTTATTAGATCACAACAAGCCCAAATTGTGGGAGATATGCGGATTTTTTCAAATTGCGGGGGCGGCAACTCTACTATGGCTCATCTGATCGGAAAATAATGTATGGCGAATCGATAAGTAACGATGATCATAATATATGTCTAGAGGGTTCATATAATCTATCTTCAAAATTGTGGGAGATATGAGTTCTTTTCCAAATTGCGGGGGTGGCAACTCTACTATCGTTCATCTGATCGTAAAATGATGTATGACGGATCGATAAGTAATGATGATTAAAATATATTTCTAAAGGTTCGAACAATCTATCTTCAAAATTGTGGGAGATGTGAGGTATTTTTATACACTTGAAAAGTGTATATTAATTTTGCCCAGATGTTTGTAACGCATAGAAATATTC